>JACDJE010000127.1:1167562-1407478 GCA_016647715.1 Pavo muticus | reverse complement strand
GCCGCCGCCACGCGCGGCCTCCGCCTCCCCCATTGGCCGCCGCCGCGACGCCCTCAGCCAATGGCCGCCTCCCGGCCCCGCTCGGCACCGCCCCTCGGGCAGGCCGTGGGAAAGCGGCCGCGGCGGCGGGCGGCGCGTGCGGCTCCGATACTGGGCCGTTGGGGGGCCGGGGTGCTTTCCCCTCTGCTCCTTCCGCGGCCCCCTCTTCACGGTTTCCCTCTTCACGGTTTCCCTCTTCACGGTTTCCCTCCCGGCCGCCCCCGAGGGCCGCGCCAGCCTCCCCTGCGGCTGTGTGGCTCGAGGAGCGCTTCCTGTCAGCCCAGTCCTCCCCTTGATCCCCCCCCCATTTTGGAGGCTGAGAGAAGGGACAGCAGCGCTTCAAGCGTTGCGCTTTGCCGTGCGGTTCCAGGCCAGGAAGGAAGGGCTGGCGGGAGAGGCGCTGCTCAGGGTGAGCGCATGCAGCAGGACGCCAGCACGTGTCCCCTGCACAAGCCTCCCGCCTCTTAGCTGAGGTACAAGTGAGAAAGGGACGTGTGACATGCAGCCGGGCTCCCCGAGGTGGTTTCATAACAAATGGATTTCCATTCGCACGAAGCCTTTCAGTCAAGGCACCCGTTTGACACTGGTTGCATGTAGTCTCACAGCTGGAGGTACGGAGACGTGCAGGGTGCTGCAGGGAAGGAGCCATGAGCCCGTGCCAAGCCCCGACCAGCGGCTCTCAGCCTCTCACCAGCTGCTCAGGCCAAGCTGCACACGCTTTGCTGCACATTGTGTGGCACTGCCCACAGCTCTCCAAAGTGCCACTGCTGGGAGGGGTGTGGGAGCAGGGAGCAGCTCTGGGCAGTGAAGGAGCTGCAGCTGAGGAGCAGAAGTCCTGCAGCTGCCTGCAAGCAGCTAACAGAGTTGTTCCCATGCTGCGTTTTCCATAAATCTGTCTGTTCTGCAGTGCTGTGTAATTAAGCTTGTGTCAGAACTTGCAGTGCACGCACCTTCCCAGCCTTCATGTTTTGCTGTAAAACACCTCTGGCTGCGCCACCTGCTTTCACAGAATCAGAATATTCATCAAGGTTGGAAAAGACCACTAAGGTCATCCAGTCCAACCATCGATCTGTCCCCCCATGCCCACTAACCACATCCCTCAGTGCCACATCCACACGTTTCCTGAACACCTCCAGGGACAGTGACTCCACCACCTCCCTGGGCAGCCCATTTCAATGCATTACCACTCTTTCTGAGAGTTTTTTTTCCTAATATCCAACCTGAACCTCCCCTGGCACGACTTGAGGCCATACCCCCACTGTTATGTGGGAGAAGAGGCCAAACCCCATCTCACCACAACCTCCCTTCAGGTCTTTGTAGAAAGTGATAAGGTCTCCCCTGAGCCCTCCCTTCTCCAGACTGAACTATCCCAGTTCCCTCAGCCACTCCTCATAAGACCTGTGCTCCAGAATGTGTCCATTGGCTCAGAACTGTCACACTGCAACAGGAGAATGTAAATTTGGCGTATTCACACCAAAGTGCATCCGTACTCTTCCAGATGCCTCTGAACAATGTGGGCAGTCTGCAGGTGGTCTGCCTTTCAGTGTCTAATGGGGGCTATAAGAAAGAAGGGGACAGACTCCTTAGCAGGGTCTGTTGTGATAGGATAAGGGGAAATGTTTGCAAACCGGACTGGATTGGATTTCAAACCAGATTGGATTTAAGGAGAAAGTATTTTACTGGTGAGGCACTGGAAGAGGTTGCTGAGAGAGGTGATGGATACTCCATCCCTGGAGACATTCAAGGTCATGCTGAGCACCTGATCTAGCTGTGGGTGTCTGTGTTCATTGCAGGGGAGTTGGACCAGATGACTGTAAGGTCCCTCCCAGCTCAAATGATTCTACCTGGGGAGGCTTCAGCTTCACCATGTCTACATGTGTAAGAATGTGTGTGCCCCATGTGTAGAATTGCACAAGGGACTCGATAACTCTATTGGCAGGACAGCCTCCATTAGTGTTGCCATATTGTGAAGAGGAGTTGCTGGTAAGCAGCAACTGCAGGCACTGTCCTGCCAAGGGGAAGGTGTCATAGAATCATAGAATCACAGAATCATAGAATGGCCTGGGTTGAAAAGGACCACAATGATCATCTAGTTCCAACCCCCTGCTATGTGCAGGGTCACCAACCACTAGACCAGGCTGCCCAGAGCCACATCCAGCCTGGCCTTGAATGCCTCCAGGGATGGGGCATCCACAGCGTCCCTGGGCAACCCGTTCCAGTGCGTCACCACCCTCTGTGTGAAAAACTTCCTCCTAATATCTAGCCTAAACCTCCCCTGTCTCAGTTTAAAACCATTCCCCCTTGTCACTGCAGCTGGGCAGTTTTTTTTTTTTGCCCCATCCTCATTCTTCCATATCACACAGTACACTTTGAACCAGGTATCACACAGTAAAACTGTCTTTTTCTTTTTGCTGACCTTTTTCAACAAAATCTTCTATAGCTTACCAAAATAGTTCTATTCCTACAGTGCCTTTCCCATAAATAGACCAATAAATAATAATACAGAACCTTGTTCTTGTTTCCTGCTGAGCAAACCCCAGCAGACTACCAAGGAGAAATCTGTCCAGCCATTTTTGTGGGCAATTTTGCAACTTCAGTATTGCAAGAGCCCTGTTCAAAACATGCTTCGTGTTGTGCACTGGTGATGGAGAGGGAGTCCCTGCCCCACAGTTCACATTCTCAGGCCAGCTTTGAGTTCTCTTTGTCAGTCAGATGCAGCTTTGAGAATACTGTATGTGCTGTTTGTTCTTGCTAGGAAGCATAGGATGGAAAACAACCCCCAGAACTTTGGTTCCACTCTGCAAAATGTTAAGTAAAATATGCTCTTTAAAGGGGAAAATGTGGCTTTTTGGCAAACAGTAACGGGCACTTTTCTTTAGTTTTATGGAACTAAATTTCACCTTGCAAAAATAAAAATGAAGGCTGAGCATGCCCTGTAGCTGTTGGTAAATACAGCTGGGAATAAAGCAAATCAAAGTAGCAGCTGATTGCTTTTGAAGGTACCAGCTACTACAGGCTTTGATGAGCATTGCACAGGCAGGTAAATGAAAGCTGCAAATTACGCAGTGAGCACCGGCTCCTGGAAAAGCAGCCCTATTTTCTCTCAGATGATACCTTGCATTGACCTCACACCTTTCTGCAGTTGTATTGTATCCTCCAGCCATCAGCCATCTGAGCAGATTTTGGCTCGGGTAAGCAGCCATAGCACTCACAGCCCAGAGTAATGGGCTGCAGGGGATGTTCAGTGTGTGCGAATGCAGTGAGAAAGCACTGGGGATTTTTAATTGCCATGAAGAAGTCGGGACTTGGGCTGTAGTTCTGTCTTGGAGATACTGGCAAGGCAACTCGATTTAGCTGCTTTAGGTAAGTTAAAGACTAAGCCTGGTGAGTTTGGAAACTGTATTCCGAACAGGGCAAGTATTTGAATGTGGCTGCCTCAACAAGCAAACTCTCTCCTCCAGGGAGGTCAAAATCAAACCATCATTGGTTGTCTCTTCCATTACATTATGGAATACCTGGATAAAAATAAATAACACAAGTGCCCAGAAGTGCCTCCTTGGTTTTGCCAGACCAAGGTTAGGCAGTGAAGCTGCTTTTTGCTAAACCTCTGTTTTTTAAATGATCTAAATGAGTAGCTGCATCTGATCTGAGTTGTTTTAATTCAAACTGAAAGGTCATAAAGCAGTTAGCTCTGGGACTCGAGCATATTTTGAGCTAATGAAATAGCAGTGGCCTGTACTGGCATGGAGGGCATTTTCCTGTGGGATCTTTCATTTCAGTCTTGCTCACAGTACTTTGACTGCAAGGTTTCAGGGCCTGGGGATGCTGCAGAGCTGAGCAGCACATCTGTGCAGCACCAACGCCCTGTGCAGAACCGCTGTTCTCAGCGTGACCTTCATTTCATCTGCTTTTAAGGAGGAAACATCATTCCAGGAGAAACAGTTTTATTCCACAGTAGCACTCATCTGAAAGATTTATTCCAGAAAATCTCAGTTATGTTGGAATGGGAGCTATCAGAGCAGCGTTGCTGAATAGCACTAGCAGTAATTTCCTGTGCACGCCCAGGCCCTTCTTTTGATTCACACTGATGTGGTTGCAACAAAACTGCCTTGTGTTTGCTTGTTGCAAAACAGGATCAGCAGCGCACGGCTCTGAGTGCACCACAGTTCTGTGATGCTGACCTCTGCATGAGCACCTCCGCAGCCGCGCTAATAGGGGTGCTCCACAGCAAGTGCAAGCAGTCACACACTCCTCATGCTGAAACCACAGCAAATGTGTTTAATCCCACACAATAGTTCCGTTATAATACATCTTAAAGCTGCGGTCGGCAGGGGAAGCTGCGACCACTTCTCACATATATAATGTATACGGAACATATTCAGCTTGGCACGGAGACAAGGAGCTGGAAGTGTCACGCTGGAGCCTCGCCCCTGACAGCATGAGACATGTGCTTGTAAGCTGTCTCGAGGAGGATATTTGATTGCCCTCTTTCTTCTTCTGCCTCTCTCCCAACAAAAGCCGCCTGACCTCCCCCATGACCCGGCAAGTGCTGAAATTCCCCAAACACATTTTTCTGTTGTGCCCCAGAGCCGAACAAAAGGGGACGAAGCAGCCTCGATATACTTGGAGTACGGAATGAAAATAACAGCGGGCCGTGGCCGGGCCAGCGAGCGCCCACCATCACCTCTGGCCCTCCGCGTCTGCGCTGCCTCCCACGCCCGCTGCTGCATTGTCCGCAGCTCCGTCTTATTTATGCGCTCATTTATTTATTTATTCGTTTATTTATTTACTTGGGGAAGGGCAGCTCGAGGGGCGGCCGGGGGGGGCTGTGTAATTGCCGTTTACACTGCGTTCCCACGCTACTATTGTTTGTGACTTTGTTTCCCATTCCCATCACGTGTGCTAATTAGTTGGAGCTGCTGGCTCGCTGGGAGGCGTGTGTCTGGAGCAAAAGCATAAAGATCACTTCCTGGAGGGATCCGGGCTATCCGAACAATTCTCCGCTTTACTTTCAGCCCCCCTCCCCCCCAAGCCTGCACCCGCTCAGGGAGGAGAGAAGAAGCACTGATTGTCAGCTGCTACCACCGCGCAGAGCACACATTTTCTCTTCTTAAAAGGAGCGACCCAATGGACAAAGAAAACTGAGGACGTCTCATCCTTGCTTAACAAACCAGATTTTAGTTGGTTGTGTTTCAGAAGTCACCACTTGCCTCTCTGTTATGTCTAAGGAGGTAAAAAGCAGCGTTTAAAAAAAAAAAATCCTCAGGTTATTTTAGCCCGACCTTAGGAAGTGAGTCAGATTTTTATGGCAAGGCTGAAGGTAGCTCGTGCCATGGCTTGCAAAACAAAATGAGAGAGAGATAGAGAGAGAGGGAGAGAGAGAGAGGCTGGGGGGTGGGGGAAATACCTGAGTCATGGCATTTGCTCATTAAAGCAGGCATCAGACTGCAAGGGTAAATCACATGGCAAGACCTGTGTGTGGATCAGGTTTTAGACTCAGTGTTTGGTGTTTTGTTTTTGAAATCTCCAGCTAAACCCTCCTACCCATTGCCCTGGAGCTCTGCAGATGTTGAGCATATCAGACCCCCCCTGGACCATGCATGCTGCACGCAGCTCACACAGGCACCACACTGCCGCTGCCAGAGTCCCACTGCTCCTTTCACCAGTGGCCTTTCCCACACACCCCTTCAGGCAGCAAACCCTCTGCATCCTCCATTCCCAAGCAGCACAGCCGCACAAGGCAGGGAGAGCTGCCAGGCTCAGCCCAAGCAGAGACATGCTCTGCAGGATGCAGCTCCCAACCTAACGCATTTAAGAGGGAGCGCTCACACAGAAACAGGCTAAGGTGTGAGGCTGTTTGCTTCCCTTTCAATGGGCACCAACTCATGAAAGCAAAGCTTTTTGCCCTTTTTCTGGCAGTAGCTGCAGTCAGGTGCAGTGTGAGTATGCGCTTTCCTATGCAGCTCTGCCAATGCCTGAGGAAAATCCCAGCAGTGCCGCTCCGTCTGCCCTGCTGCTGTGGGATGGCAGCTAGGTGAAAACCAATATTTCTACCCCATGGGAAATTCCTATATTTCTGCACTTTTATTTTGTTTTTGCTTGGGTCGGGGAGAACTGAAGTATCTTAAGTCTATTTGGTTTGGGGTTTTCCTGTCCTTTCTGTGGGGAAAACAAATCCTAGGTTTTGGAAACAGTGAAACGCTTCCCTGTGAGTCAGCTCAGCTTTAAAAGGCATCTCCGTGAGTGTCACGTTACTCAGAAGCTGTCATTTTTGTCCTCCCCCAGCTCTGTTGTTTCTAAGAGACAGGGCTCCCTTTCTGGGTTACCCATCTCGTGATTCTCTCCTCAGCTCCAGGTGCAGGAAAATACTTCTAATTACAGAAGATACAGTCTGGCGAGCTGGCTCAGAAGGAGGCTGGGTACTTTTCCTGAAGTGGAAAGAGCTGTTTTAAATGTCACTGCACAATGCCACAGGGCTGGCATCCCGCAGGTCTCACACCACCGCACACGCCCTGCTTTCTGCTCATTGCCTGCTCTGGGTGTCCCTGCTCCAGCTGGGGTTGGACCAGATGGCTGCAGAGGTCCCTCCCAACCTCAGCCATCCTGTGATTTTTTGTTAACCTCTTCTGGCATTTACAAAAATTTCACCTCCTTGCAGTAGCTCCAATTGCTTTGAGAGGTAGGAGGGAAGATTTAGGTTGGATATCAGGGGGAAGTTCTTTGCTATGAGAGTGGTAAGGTGCTGGAACAGGCTGCCCATAGAGATTGTGGATGCCCCGTCCCTGGAGGTGTTCAAGGCCAGGTTGGATGGGGCCCTGGGCAGCCTGGTCTAGTATTAGATATGGTGGTTGGCGGCCCTGCCTGTGGCAGGGGGGTTGGAGCTTGATGATCCTTGAGGTCCCTTCCAACCCAAGCCATTCTATGAGGTAAACTGGGAAAATATTTGAAATCTAGCTTTTAGTAAGGGGCTAAAACTTCAGGAGAGATGTGGCCAAGTAGTTGGTGACACACCTCTCTGCAAGCCAGCAAGCACTTCTGGTGCACCAGGGGCTCACACAGCACAGTCTGCTATGGACTCAGGGTCACGTGCCACAAATGTGGAGAAGCTTTAACAAGGCACAGTCTCACTGAGTGCATCATGCATCACAGCCTGTTTTACTCAGGAAAGAGGTGGCCAGTGAGGAAGGCACCCGACAGAAAAATGGAGAGCATTCTCGTGTCCATTTTTAACTTCATTGTTTCCATTAAATAACTCCTGTGTAGTATTCAGTTTTTTGCACCTGTGGTCTTCCACTGGCATTAAGCGTTATCATTTATTCTTATTTATTTCACTTATAACACAACTCATGAAGTGTTCCAGCCACTGACCTCCCAGAGAGATTGCTAATCAGGCCAAATTGCACTGCAGGGAGTGGTGAGCACTGTGTTCAGATATCTTACAAGGATTTGTTAGGACCACCAACATCTCTGCACAAGTAACCCGAACCACAGGAAAAATAATCCAGCAAAACAACTCTGTGCACTACTAGCTTTGTAACAATTACAAAACTTCATCAGGACTCAGCCTAGTTCATTATTTTTTTTAGTTCTTGCATCTCATTATTTACACACAGAAAAGAAAAAGCTTCAGCAAGGACAAAAAAAAAAAAAAAAAAAAGCCACCAAAAAACAACCAGCCCGTCAGTGAGTCATCTGAAAGCTCTCTGTTCTTTTTCCTGTTTTCTCATTGAATTTGGAGAGCAGCTCATGACTTCTGTCCTGGTACACAAAGCCTATCTGAGACTGGTTCAGCTGCCTGAGGGAGTTCAAGTCAGACTTCATGGCCACTGTTGCCTACTGGAGCCACTGCAGAGGAACAACAGAGCTCCAGTTAAAAGAGGCTTCTGCATGGATTGGTCACAGTAATTGCAGAACACTCTGCTTGAAGATGCCCACCCCTTCTGGAACTACAAATTAAGTAAACGACCTCACTTCAACTTTCTTTTTTGTAGCGAAGTTACACATAAAAACTTTAAAACCCATGCTTCTCCTCAGTCAGCAGAATAAATCAAACCTTGTTTCCTGTGGTGTGGTGCTTTGCCTCCTGAGACCAGCCCAGTGTCCGTGCCCACCAGTCCACCGCACGTTGCTGCTGCCCATGCCCATGGGCTGGCACACAGGCAGAGGCAGAGAGTGCTGCAGTGGGTGTGAAGGCTCAGGTGCGCTGGCTGCCCCCTGACGTGGCCAATTGGAGACTAATCCACATCCCTCTTCTTCCCCTACCCATTCACTATTTTTTCAGAAAACCCATAGGGTTTTAATTAGTTTGAGTCAGCCGTTGGTCAAAGGTGGAGGGTTTTGGCTACTGGGCTTAGCAGTTACTACATGGGGAGTGACTGATGGACAAAAATAAATCCATTTTTTAAAAGCCTCTTCTGAGCACTGAAATGTTTCCTTGTGGATTGGGAAGGGGAAAATTATTTATCTCAGTAGTAGCAACAATGATATAACTATGGACTTGATCTAAATTAATGAGAGACACATTTATTTTTTTTTAGGAAGAGTCATTATCTTTACGCCTAGGAGTTGTGTGCCCAGTTTATCCACTTTCACAGCTCTATCACCTGGCCAAGTAAAAGATATTCCCTTTCTTTGCAAACTTTGCCTCTCTTAAGGGTTTGGAAGGCTCTTAGATGCAGGAGTAATGGGCCTCAGAGTAGGTACACAGATTAGATAGTTAATCAGTCACTTGCAGATTGTTTGTGAGATACGAGAGCTTTCACAGGTTGCGTGGTGGCAGCTGTGGCTTTGGAGAGCCCTCCGTTTTCTAATGACTGAAAACAGGGGGAATGGTTTCAGTACTGCATCTACAGCTGTAAGAATGCAGAGCCCACCTTTAACTTGAAAATATTTGCATAAGGCATTCAGGTAATATAAAGGAAACTGATTACTTTATACCAGCTGGATTACAGCAAGCCAATATTGACTTCAGGTTTTGGTTGTCATCAAGATTTATTTTACTTGAGGTAAATATTGACTGTGGCACGGCCAAGGTCAGTGTTTACTTTGGAGGAATATCAGTCTTATGGCTCAAAACTGGAAGTCGATATCTTCATTGCTATACTTTTTCATAAATATTGAGGAAGGAGGATATTGGCTAACATGCATTTTAATATATTTTTATATATAATTTAAGGGAGCAGTTCTGATGAAGTGAAAAAAAAATTAAAATACAGAAAGAAGGTTATTACCCTGGACCAACAAAAGATGGGAGCTGCCGAAAGAAACAACACAGCTGGATTATTATAACTCCCAAGCAAACTCTTACTGCAGACACTAGTTGTTGACCTCTTGGAAAGTAAACAGCAAGAAATGTAAGGGGTAGCTGCCATCAAGGATGGTATGACACATGGAATGAGAATTTCTGTTCCCAGACTTCTTTGAACTGTCTGTTAATTTTGTCTTAATACTCTGTAAACCCAACAAAATACAACACTCCTGATCAAATATGGAATAAGTTTAGAAAGTCTTTGAAACTGTGCTTACCGTAGGCTTTGTCACTTGTGTTTCTGTAAAGAGGCACAGCATCTAAACCTAAGTCAAGAGGAAGACAGGGAGTCTGTTTGGATCTGTAGGCGCTAACATGGAAAATGCTCTGTGTTGTTTTTCATTCTGTTGGTAAAACTATGGAGGAGGGTATTAGAATTCATAATGTGAACTATGGAGGAGGGCATTAGAATCCATAACCTAACATAATCTATGTTATCTGTTGGCACACACACACCCCATCTCCCTTGGGGCATTGTACAATACTTGCCTAGTTGAAATGCTATAAGAAAAGAAAACCAAAGATTACCTTGGTCCTGTTCGTTGCAGAGGTAGCCCGCAATATGACATAAAACTAGGAAAGGCAAAGGTGTATTCCTCAGGAAGGAGACCAGGCATAGTGGCACACTGGAGATGCTAACCACTGCTGATCCAGACTGCTTAGGTAACTCCAGCTGTGATGAACTGGCTGCCATCTAGACAAGTGTACCAAAGACCATGGCTGGTTTCCTGGAGGCCTCATTCATGCCCCTACATTGCTGTCAGTAGCAGGACGAGCTCAATGCAGGCTAACTGAAATGTGATTTTCCTGATGAGAAACTCACCAACCTGCTGGAGCTGAGACCTTTCCAAACCAGAGCTCGACTCCCTCTGGGTGACAAAGGTGCTAACAGAGCCAGATTCAGGTCTCTTATTTGGAAAGCCAGCCTTGATCCCAGCACTTTCATCCAAGTGGCACCTGTGGGAATCATGCATAGGTGAAGGAGAGCTGTGTGCTGCTTCTTACCGGATGGCTACACCACAAGGCCTGAGCAGCAGCAGGGACACAACGTGACATGAGTCAGGCCCCTGCAGCAGGGGGTTGCTGGCAGCTGGATTTGCCATCACGTCTGCCTTATAAAAGCTTCAAGCACTTAACAGCTGTTGCACCAATTGCTGCTAAGAGCCAAGCTGAGCTTCCCAGAAATGCAGGCCTTTTCACTTTACGCAGTATTTGCGTTTGCGTCCTGCAGCCCCTCTGAAATGAAGATATTCAGAACTGAGATAACTAATACCAGCTTTAGCTAAGCTTGTGGGAGCACTAAATATTGAACTTACAGAGGGTTAGCTCTTGCTGGCTCCAGTTGTGTGTGAGCAATGACGGCTCCTAAAAGCAGCTTTCACATGAATGCTGCAGAGAGGTGGCCCAAGTTACCCAGCAGTAGTGTTAGCTTGGCTCTGTTCTCTCTTCCAGTAAGTGACTATATACTCGTGATCAATAAAGCTTGCCATGCTATAAAATGACATCATGGGATAAAGTTACTTTACATTAACAAGATAACATCAGGACAACATGGTCATCTGTAGCCTTTGACAAGGCATCAATTTTCTGTTTTTATTTTTATTTTTCCTTCTTTCTGTCTTTTTTACACATTGATCTAGCAGGTGGGAGAAATTTTGGCTATGGAATTTCACCAGTGTATCCTTCATCACATTTTTAAAGTAATATATATGATTTTTGTCCATCAATTCACTTGAAAATAATTTACTCCTGACTGATGCAAATGCCAAGAGAACCACAGTGGGTTTGCAATAAAAGATCCTTCACTGCTTGACTGCTTCAGAATACTGTAGGAGAGAACTCTTGGAAGCAGTGGACAGTCATCTTTTCATTACAGTATCTACAGTACATTGGTTTGTTCAAGAAAAGATAGTTGCCACGCAGAGGTTGAGATGAGAAGGCCATGTGCTGAAAACTCACATGAGAGCAGCTTGCCCCATGTAAAGAATTGGTTCTTGTAGTGGTAACAGGCTCCATATCTGCTCAGATAATTGACTGTGTGTGTCTGCCTTGATCACCTGTAATGTATGAATCTCACCTTTTTTCTGGGTGAACTTTTTCTTTTCACACAAAGTGCTATTTCCAAGAGCGGGATGCATCCAAGCCTTTCCCTCACATCAGGACTTTACCTCAAGTCTTAAAATAGGTGTGACTTCTCCCTGTGGAGAAAAATGAGCTGATGTGAGGGGGAACACGGCTGTAATTGGGTCCCCCAGGAGGATTTTAGGTGAAGTGGAGATGAGGTTTGTGGCTTTGTCCATGCCAAGGAGCCAAGGGAGGAAATGAAAGGGGACCCAGAAGGGACTTTCCCTCACCCTCACCTCCATTGCCAAGAAAGGCATAATTATGCTTTTTGAAATAAATATGCGTCTTCAGTTCCTTCTGTTCAAAGATATTCATTCCATGTTTGTGTAGTTTTAAGGCTCCTTTGGCTTCAGTGAAATCCCTTCCCTCTCTCAGATTCATAACATTTTTTTTATAACTGGCCATGCTGAAGAACTGGAATGCTGACCGCCTCTTTGGGAAATAATTACAGTTTGTGTGGTCTAATAACCGGTCCCAGAGGGTTCGATGCGAAATAGCCAGGGTCTACAGGAAAGAAAACTATGTGGAAACTAGCGCAGTCCCACTAATCTACAAGGAACAAAACAAAGTTATACCCTAGGGTAAGAACCAGTAGCAACTAGCTTAATTGCTACCATGTCGTTGTGTGAAGCTACTACCTCCGTGCAGGCTAATGCGAACCTGATGCAGCTAGATTTCTGATTAAGACCAGCTAAATTTCACTTCAAACGAGCAGATAATCCCCACGACAGATCAGTTGTGCAGCCAGGGCTGTGCTTGCGATGTGAGCCCCAGGAGCTGGACATAGACACACCATCGAGGTCACCTTTAATGTGCAGCGGGTATTAATGGGGCAGCCGGTGCCTCTGAATCCATCCCCTTCCCTTGCCCACTTCGCTTGTCTGCCCACGAAGGAGAAGCTTACCAAAAGAGTGGTGAGAGCAGAGGAAAAGCTCTCTTTGATTAGACCACAAATGACCCTCCACCTTTCAATCCTTTTTTTCTTTTTTTCTCTTAAAAAGGCATCTTTATGAGGTCTCCCAGGCCCGATAGTCTCCACCATGGCTGTACAAGGGGGGACTGCCAGCATATAGGAGGAGGTCATTCACTGCTGTGCTGCCCCTGAACAGCACAGATTTGGGCTAAGAAAGTCATAATTCAAAACTCTGCTTTGTTGTAGCTGTGAGAGCTCACCATGGTCTCCCACCCAGCAGGACTGCAGGACACTGGAAGCAGTGAGGCCATGGCCTGGATGCTGCTCATTTCCCCCCCGGCATGAGGAGACTTTCCATGGTTCCTCTTCTCCAGCGCCTGCCTCTGACCAGGCCCTGCGATGGCCTCACATTGCTGGGCTTGGATTTTGAGAGCAGCTCATGAGCCTCTCTGAGAGTGAAGCCTGACCTTGAAATACCCTGGCCATAGTCCCAGGGCAGGGCTCCCGGTGTGCGCAAGACATGCTTATGCTGTCAGTCCCTTCAGTTCATGCCCAGTCACACAGGAAGTCTGTGGTAAGACCAGGAATAACTTTTCTACCAGAAAGACCTCCTGACAGTCCTGTTCCTGCCTTAACCACTAGATTGTGCTTCCTTCGTTTCACCCATTAAACAAGATTTCTTCTTTTTTTTGTATTTTCAATGGGACGTTCTCCAGTTTCCAGTGGGTTTCAGACATTATAAATAGTAAGGACGCTGTTTGTTTCTTTTAGGTGTATGTGAATGCTTTCAGACCCAAATCCCAGTAGTCTTTGCTTTGAACTGAATCAAAACTCAGAAGTTTGGAAAGCTTTCCTTACACTGCTTTCCATGCTCCTGCAAATCTTTCATTTTTTAATTAACCTTACAGGAATGTGTACATGACAGTGATTTGGCTGCTCCTGCGTTACAAACAGCAGTCCTCAAAGGAGAGGTCCCATGGAGGCTTGGTGGTGCATCAGAAGATGGGCTGAGTGTTGTAGATGGCAGAGGTGCCCACATTCATAGCCAGTGTAGATGCTCTGGGATTCCAGGTAGGTTCAACAAAGAGAAGCAGTCCCAAGGCTGACATCTCCCAGCTCTGCATTTTGTGCACATCATGTATTTGAAAGGAGACAAGTTTCAATTTTTCTGAGAATACTAAGTCATTTTTTTTTTAGCTCTTGGACAAGGAAAACTCTGTCTTTGAAGGAAGGCCTTCCCAGCTGAGTTGTTGGGAGGGAGGGGACAATGACAAGGAAATGGCAACTGTATGCGGATGCTCAGAGGAGCTTTCTGTAGATGAGAGCAGAAGCCTTCGACTGCTCTTTCTGGTCCTTCAAGGTCCTGTGTCCACACCTCTTGTCTGGGCAGTACGTACAGGCACGAGAAGGGCATTTACATCCTGTGGCCAGACTTCCTGAGTAACTTCTAGAGGAACCAGCACTGGGAGCACAGACCAGAGCTGCATGTGCCTGCAGCAGAGATGCTGGCAGCTCCTCTGCAGACAGCTTCTTAAGGCCCAGGTAAGGTAAACAGCTCATGGATCAAGCATCTGCAGGTGCCCACTCAGATAAGCTGTCTCACTGGTGACCTCCTCCAAACTTTCCTCTGCCAGCAGTGCCAGGCAGAGCCACCAGTGCCAGCCTCTGCCCTGCTGTGCTGCACACACACCACACGGCTCTGCAGTGTCCTTTTGCCCACTGAGGACACAGCATTATGCTCTGCAGCATTACAATGCACTGCAGCTAATCTCACACACCCAGCCGACCTGATAACACCGTTGACATCAAAGGGCTGAATCTCATGTGTGATTTGCAATGCTCAGCCATAAATTAAGTGAACTCTACCCCTGGCACCCCATCCCCATAACCTCTGAAGTGCTGCATGTACTGGGGCATCCTACGTGCTAAGTAAATGTGGAAACTAGGTTAGTCATACTTTCCTGGAAGCGTGATCTTGCCCTGCTTGGCTGCAACCCATGAGCTTCCCCAGCGCCGCAAGCATTCTCGAAGCCAAATGCTTTTCCAGTGGAAGGCCTTCCTGCTCCATTGTGAACCAGAGCTGAAATGATTTGCATCGAGAGCCTGCAGGAATTCAGGTTTAAAAAAAAAAAAGAAGAAAAGAAAAGAAAGGGGTGTGCTGAGGTGACTGAATCAACGCATTTCACACGGAGGTTTGCTTTCAGCTGCGAGAGGGATCAATGGTTATGTGAGATGGCAGAGTCCTGCAGAGAAGCCACAAGACCGGGTTGTTCCCTTGCTGAGCTGCTACATCTGTCAGGAAAACCGGAACAGCCTCAACATCAAATGTAATTGCCAATCCTCAGCTTACCACGATGAAAAGAAAAATGATATTGCAACCATGCAGCAAACGAGGAGAAAAGTTTCTGCTCCAACTGAATGAATAGCCAAAATCCCATACAGTCATGAAAAATCCAGGTTGCCTGAAGAAAAGTATCATCCCATTCTGTGCTGTTCCTATGTGGCGGGTCTCTTTCAAAGTCATGGGGTAACCTTTTGAAGGACCCCATTCAAAGCACTCAGAAGCCAAACTGAATTCATGAAAACTGTAGGCAAGCTGATGATACAGGAAGGATTCACAGCAAATTATTTCTCTGCAATTTCATTTAAATTATGTTTTAGAGTAAATTAACTGAAATATCAAAACTAGATTCTATTTCAGTGACTTAGATTCACAGCATCTTCATTTCAAGCTTGGATTAAATTGGAACATTTCTCTCTCCAGTATCCTATTCTGGAAGGAGTTCTGCTTTGAAGACTTTTTGCTTGCTGGTGCAAATGAATCTACGGAAACCTCCTGACGGCCACTCTCTGTGGGTTCACACTGGCTCAGCACTGACAGCACTGGACAACCAAAGGTGAGCTATTTGTGCTGTGCTTTGGCCATCCTCCACAGAGCTGCATACAGCCCCGTGCTACTCTTCCTGCCACACAGCGCTGGCACCTGCTCTCCCAGAGGCTAAAACCTGTCAACGTGTCTGAGACTTGAATGCATCTGCAGCTCTAACCTCCCACCTCGGTTGATAGTTACCTCTCATAACAGCCGTGAAAAAGGAGCATAAAGCCATGAAAAGTTTTCTGACTGTAAAGCTTACAGTAAAAAAGCTTACAGCTTACAGTAAAAAAGTCTGTATTTTTGGTAGCCTTTTTTTATTTTGTATGAGAAAATCTTACCCATAATGAGCTGCTTTCAACTACCAGACTCTTCAAAATAATCATATTTTACAGTTTTAGAGGAACAAACTTCTCAGCTACTCCTGTGAGGATGCAATCGTGGTCTTGTGGCAGGACAAGGGGAAAGGACATTCAAGGTCAGGCTGGACTGGGCTCCAAGCAACCCGATCTATCTGTAGATGTCCCTGTTTATTGCAGGGGAGTTGGACAATATGACCTTTAAAGGTCCCTTCCAACTCAAACGATTCTATGATTGCCCAGTGGTGACCACTACAGGGGCTGTGACAAACCTAAGACAGCCAGCAAGCCGGGGAAGGCACATCCTTTGAACCAGAGAATATTTAAGTCATAGACATGAGTGGGTCTTCAGAAGTTCCCTGGCCTTACAAGTCTTCTATCAAATCCTCACAGCCAAGAAGTGAGAGCAGAGAGGCAAGCACACCTCAGGGGTTTCTGCGTGGTCCTGTGGGCTGCGACTGATTTGAGAGCCCAGCTCTGCCCATGGCAATCACTGGAGCCTGCAGGCACAGAAATGGGTGTTGCTGCCCCATGCAGCTTTCAAGTTCTCTTTTTGTAAGCGTAATGGGGCATGAATAGCCAAGTCAAGACATAAATTCAGGGATTTCTGTTTAGTAACAACTTTGAGCACAATTCTTATACTCTTTCCAAAAGTAAGTAAATTATAAACAACCGTAAAATTAAAACTACCCTCCTCCCAAATGATGTAGCAGACACCATCACAGGGAGTTAGAATCACAGAATATAGAATCATAGAGTCATAGAATCCTTAGAGTTGGAAGGGACCTCTGAAGGCCACTTAGTCCAACTCCCCTGCAATGAGCAGGAACACTACAGCTAGATCAGGTTGCCCAGGGCCTTATCCAGCCTCACCCTGAAAGTCTCCAAGGGACAGGGCATCAACCATATCACTAGGAAACCTGTTCCAGTGCCTCACCATCCACACTGTAAAAGATTTTTTCCTTATATCCAACCTAAATCTACTGTCTTTGAGCTTGAAACCATTTCCCCTTGTTCTGTCATCACAGACCCTGCTAAAGAGTCTGTTCCCTTCTTTCCTGTAGCTCCCCTGTAGATACTGAAAGGCTGCTATCGGGTCACCTTGCAGCCTTCTCTTCTCCAGGCTGAATAGCCCCAGCTCTCTCAGTCTGTTCTTGTAGGAGAGGTGTTCCATCCCTTGGATAATTTTTGTGGCCTTCCTCTGGACACCCTCCAACAGGTCTATGTCTCTCCTGCACTGAGGACCCCACATCTGGACACAGCACTCCTGGTGAGGCCTCACCAGTGCAGAGCAGAGTAGCAGGATCACCTCCCGCGACCTGCTGGCCACACTTCTTTTGATGCAGCCCAGGATACGGTTGGCTTTCTGGGCTGTGAGGGCACATCGCTGGCTCATGCCCAGCTTCCCATCCACCAGTACCCCCAGGTCTTTTTTGGCATGGCTCTGCTCAGTCCTTTCATCCCCCAGCTTGTATTGGTAGTGAGGGTTGCCTCAGCCCAGGTGCAAGATCTTGCACTTGGATTTGTTGAATCTCATGAGGTTCACCTGGGCCCGCTGCTCAAGCCTGTCTAGGTCTCTCTGGATGCCATCCTGTCCCTGTGGTGTGTCAACCATACCCCACAGCTTGGTGCCATCAGCAAACTTGCTAAGGGTGCGCTCGACCCCACTGTCATTGTCATTGATGAAGATATTAAAGAGCATTTCCCCCAGCACTGACCCCTGGAGGACATCACTCATCACTGATCTCCATCCAGGCACTGACCACCACTCTCTGGACTCAATCCTGCAGCCAGTTCTTTGTCCATCAAACACTCCACCTATCAAATCCATATCTTTCCAATTTAGAGAGAAAGATGTTGTGGGGTGCCATGTCAAAGGCCTTACTGAAGTTGAGATAGATTACATGAGTGTCTCTTCCCTTATGCACTGACACAGTGACACCATCATAGAAGGCCACTGGATTGGTCAAGCAGGATTTGCCCTTGATGAAGTCATGCTGCCTCTCCCATATCACCTCCCTGCCTTCCATGTACCCTAGTATAGCTTTCAGGAGGATATGTTCCATGATCTTCCCTGGCACAGAGGTGAGACTGACAGGTCAGCAGTTCCCAGGGTCATCCTTTTTACCTTTTTACTTTAAAAAGGGTAAAATATCCTGAGTTAGAAGGGACCCATAAGGATCATAGAGTTCAACTTCGGGGTCCACACAGGACCACCCGAAAATCATATGACTGAGAGTGCTGTCCAGACACTCCCTGAACTCTGGCAGCTTGAGGCCATGCCCACTGCTCTGGGCAGCCTGTTCCATGCCCACCACCCTCTGGTGCAGAACCTGTTCATAACCCCCACCTGACTCTTCCCTGACACAGGTCCATGCCATTCCAACAGGCCCTGATGCTGTCGCAGAGAGCAGAGCTCAGCACTGCCTCTCCACTTCCCTCATGAGGAGCTGTAGGCTGAAAGTTCTGGAGGAGCAGGAAGGTAATGTGTGTGGCTGAGGCTTGCAGGGGCTCAACTCCCCTTGCAAACTTCACTCACAGAAGGAGACATAAAGTTCTGTCTCTCTCCGTGTATCCTCCTCTGTCCTTGGCTGGCCTGTGAGCAAGGGGACCAAACAGAAGATGCACTGCAGGCAACACTTTCTTTGCAGTCTACCAGGCTCTGCCTGGAGATTTAATTTCCTGTGACCCAAAGCAACGTCAGTGGTCTGTCATGAGGCAGGCTGCCTGTAAGTGCCAATGAGGAGCAGCAAACCCCTGCTTCAGAGCATCCAGCTCTGGATTTACTTGTCCCTGGACTGTGTCTGTACTAACAAATAAACAGGCCAGGGCTCATGAGGCCAAGTGCCACAACATTGCTTAAATCCATACAGCTAAGCCTCCTTCTCTTTCAGCAGAGGGTGGCTCCATCCCTTCTGCTCATTGGAGAAGGGATGTAAAGCCCTGCCGGTGAGCAGCCAGGCGTCACGGGCGATGATGGCCAAACCCAAGCTTGCAGCTCAGCACAGCCGGACACTGAGGTGCCAGCATTCTGCCTTTACCATCCCACAGGTGGATAGGGCAGGCTCCAGTCCCATACCTGGGAAGAGCAGGAGAAAAGTGTTTCTGGTTCTTGTGTTGCACGGCCATGCACTACAGACTGCACGCCTCAGCCTCACGGTAAGGCTGTGAGACTTCAAGAGCTGCAAAGTGTAGGTCTGACCCTGCCCCGGAGCTGCGGGCTGCCCACCGCAGCCACTGTTTGCAGAGCCCCGGCTCCACTGTCAGGCATTGTGTCTTTCTTTGGCTTCCACTTTATTTATGAGAACTAGCTGGGAGGTTGAGAAATCACAGACATGCTAGCCAATGTTTGTCAGTCAAGGTTGCTGGAGAGGGGGGTATGAAAAGCAGGAGACACTGGAAAATCAAATTAAAAATAAAAATAAAAATCTGTCCTGGAAAGCAAGTTGCGTAATGGTAATTAACAAAACAACCCGGTCTCTGGATGTGAGCCTTCATGGTCACTTTCTGCCCCTGCTCACCCGCACTGTGGGGAGAGACGGCGACACGGAGGCCCGGGGCTGCTGGGAGCGCTGCCTCACTGCTGGGCTGTGCGTCCCGGAGCCGGCTGACTTTTTGCCCTTTCTAATGGGGCTGACAGCGGGTCTGTTTTCCAGCGAGCCCACCCCAGCCCTCAGCTTGGAGGCATTCACGTTGCAGGTCTGTGACGTGCCATCAGAGTATACAGCGAATCAAAAGGATTAGGAGGGCGATCGGTATCTGAGTGGGCCGTTGGGGTATTAAGATTCTTCCCCACAGCGTTCGCGAAACGCCGTAAAACCGCAAATCTTAAAAGGCATCGGGTAAAGCCAGCAAAATCCCCTTTGGAGTCCAACTCCTGCAGCTGCGGGGTGAAAATCCCGCCGTGCCGGCCTTTCCCATCCCACATTTTTCCCTTTTCTTTTTCCCCTTTGTTTTTGCCCTCCTTTCCAGCCGCTGGCCGCAACCACCGCTCGGGGCTGCGGGAGGGATGCTGCGGGCACGGCGCTGCCGCCCGGCCCCCGGGGAGGCTGCGTGTGTGTTTAGGAGGTGCCGTTTCCCACAGCTCTGATCTAATTCAGCTGTAATTCAATCTCCGTGTGACCAACGCTCCGCCAGCGCTCTCCCACCCGCCGGCAGGCTCCTCTCTCACAGGCTGTGTGTGTGTTACACATTTACACTGTCAATCTGGCGGGCTCCCCTCAAACAACCCCTCTGTGCCGCTTTGCCGTGTCAATCAGCCGTGCTGCGGGGGCCGGCGCCCGCCGCCCCTCCCTGCGCAGCGCAGTTACCCTATACCTGCCACTCAGGCCTGCCAAAGGACTGCTGCTGAATGGCGTTTGTGTGCGGCCACAAAGGGCGAAGGCAGCTGAGGCAGATAAGGCTGAGAACCTGGAGCAGATGTAAAAGAGATCAGACCTGGCTTTCCGCGGATGCTCGGCTCCTGCAAAGATTTATGACCCCTTTTAACCCCATTTTAAATACGTTAAACTAAAAATAGGATGGAACGAGACTGCCTGGCTCTTGGGTAGAAATTCACCCGGAGGGATGGGCAGACCCCCCCAGCTGCGCTCCGTTCCCCATCGCCACACCACGCCATGCTGCCCGTCATCGGGGCGCTCCTCTCTGATCTGATTATAACCCACATCCTCCAACCCTCGCCGGATGCCAGCTGACCCCTCGCCCTGCAGCTCCCAGCACAGGGCCAGCAGCTCCCAATGTGGGGCCAGCAGCTCTCAGGGCGAGCAGTGCTGGGGACGGGAGCTCAGCACAACAATGCGCCGGCCTTGGAAGTGCCGGGCTGTCATTGTCATCCCAGACACAATTATGGGAGCCTCGCTCGGGATCAGTTTCTTTTGGCAGACGGCTTTGAACTCTGCTTTTCCCTTCCTGCTTCTCTGTTAATTATAAGTTTCTGCTCCTTCCCACTGACAGATGAATCCGCTGGGGGCGAGAGAAACCAGGGTGACAAATTCTGCTCGGTTAGCACCGCTGAGCCACCGCGGGCTCACTCTGCACTCCCCCATCTGACACCACAGGGCTGGAACCGAGAGGGGAACATCGCTTGGCAGCACGGCCGGTGCTTGGCACATAGAGCACAAACCGGCCTCATTCACAGGAGCTCTGGCAAAGTGCTGCCATGTCCCCTGCAGAGAACAGCAAAGCTCTCCTGCTCCTTGCTGCTGCAGAACTGCCCCACCCTTCATATTATGCCCAGGGGTATAAAAAAGAAGGGGACAGAATCTTCAGCTGGGTCTATGGGAATAGGACAAGGGGAAGTGGTTTCAATGAAAAGAGATTTAGATTGGATATGAGGAAATTTTTTTATGATAAGGGTAGTGAAGCACTGGAGTAGATTGCCCAGAGAGATGGGGGATGTCCCATCTCTGGAGACATTCAAGGTCAGGCTGGACGGGGCTTGGAGCACCAGACTGAGCTGTGGGTGTCCCTGTTCAGTGCAGGGGAGTTGGACCAGATGACCTTTAAAAGTCCCTTTCATCTCAAACAACTCCGAGATGGTATGGTCAGCATCCTTGCAGCTCCAGCAGCACTGCATGTACCTGTGAAGGGACTTAATGCCTTTTTAAGCACAGGTCATGGTCCCACTGATATCAGCAGGGAGCTTTTAAAAAGTGCTTTTCCCACTGTTCTCCTAAAATGGAGGCTCAGAACAAAGCAGTCCTAGAAACCAGTGTCATCAGAAGAACCATGTCAATTATTTTCTTTTTATGGCTATTACTGACTCATTACAATTTTCTACCGCACTGAGCTTTTGAAGGCAGCTGTAAGAGGTGAAGCACATTTTATTTCTGTCATGCAGGGCTTTTCCTGATCCCTCGGGTTTTCTCTGGTTGCAGGAAATCGAGGCTGGAGGTAAAAGAGGAAAGTCTTCCAACAGTGGAACAAAGAGTGGTCAGCATGTGGCTGTGCCTCCACACTCCCACACAGGCACCTGTGTCCCAAAACCTCCAACAACAGCATCGGAGATTTAAAAAAAAGCTTTGCCATGCTCAAAGGAGAAAAAGAAATGTGGCTTCCAGCCTGGGATGGAGAAAGAAAAATTATAATGGCAGGTTGGGTCTCAAATCAAAGTGAGAAAAGCATGGGCTGCTGGAAAGGATTCCAGAGAGGAGGAAAGAGAAACCACACAGAGATGAAAAAAAATAATAATGAAAAAAAAATAGAAGAAGCATAAATGGAAAGGAAACCTTCTAGATTTTCCCACTTCTGGGAATGCCTCTGCCAAAAATCTTCTGCCTGGCACCTGACTCACACATGGAGTGTTTGCCACAGCTGCGGGTGCTGTGGGTTGGTGTCCATCAGCAAACACCCAGGCGTGCAAAGGAGAGGCCCCGCAGACGGGCAGCTGCTCCCCATAGGCAGTGTTCCCACAACATAGCCCCAAGCTGGGCTGCTGCTGCCTGCCCAGAGCTCAACCCAAGTCCTGTCCCCGAGCTGGTGAGGAAGCTGAGGTCTCCCTGGCCCTGTGCAGTGCTCCAGGGTCAAGTGCAAGAGGGCACAAGGAGATCTCCTTGCTTCTTCAATGGAAGGGCGGGTAGAGCTTAGCCTATCCCCGTGCTCCAGTCATCTCTGCCCCCGGCCTGCAAATTAACACCATCACTCTAAATCCATTGGCTAAGCAGAGAGGGTTGTTTTTATTTAAAGACAATGTAAAAAGCCTATAAAAAAAAAGGTTAAAAGCCCCATATAATTATTTTATTTTATTTTATTTTAAGTCCTGCGGTATTAATTAAAAAAACATTACCCGGCTTGAGAATTTGATTCCTTCTGCCTGATATGGGGAAGGAAAGGAATCTCTCTTGAGAAAGGTCTCCGGAGTCCTTAATCACCATTTAGGGGCCCTGCTCTTTGAAGGGCCATAGAGGAACAAAGTGGTTTGGGGATTAGCGAATGGCTTTTATTTCTTCCTTAATGATGAGAAAAGTGCAACGAATGCCTAGGGCAGATGATAAATCGAGTCAGAAAATGTTACAGGAGTGCCCTTTGCTAAGCTAGAGGATCAGTGTCAACAATATAAAAAAATGCCTCTGTTTGCTCATAAGAAATAATGTTTGAATCATTAAACAGTAGAGATGGTATTGGCCATATTTGATGGTGTTGTACCTGCAGCCCCTTTGCAAATAACGCCTTTGAAGTGACTTCAAAGAGTCTGTGCACATAAGGAGAGGCTGCAGTACCAGTCACTTCGCTAGTATTCATGGGACCGCTGGGCAGAGCTCAACAGAGCCGAGCCGCCTCACTCAGGGATGGGAATGAAGAGAACACCATCCAAAAGCCTGCAAGAATACTTTTGTTCCAAAGAAGAGATAGAAAATACAGCGTGTTCCCTCTAATGTTTTCCTTAAGCCACTTTGAGCTGGGGCTTCCTTCAGCCATGGGAAAACAAAACAAAAAAATCACATAATTCTAGGAAAAAAAAATAAAAATAGATGATGTTCTGTAGCATTTCTCTGAAAGCATCTGTGGTGAGAGTGAGAGATCCAGGATGGAGCCAATGTCCCTGGAAGTCACTGGAGACTCCCTCTGGTTTCATGGGGTGCCAGGCCAGGCTTGAGTCAAGGCGAGCAGGATGCGTGGGTCAGACAGCAATGCTGGTGAGAGGGGCATAAACCAGGGAGTGACTGAATGGAAAATGACCGAGGCTGCAAACCGGAGTATTTAGTTTTCCCTTTATAAGGCTGAGATACGGATCCATCTCAGAGTATGGACAGGATTGATTAATGTGGTGGTATTTATGGAAACGTCTTTTCTTCTTTCCTTCCTTTTATAGACATTTCTTTTTTCTTTGCAGAGACACCACAGACTCTACAGCTGTGGGATTTAGATGATCTGTGTTGTTCAGATAGGCAAAGATGGCATCAAGGTGCTGCCTTGATTGTGAGAAGAGTGTGGGTCTCGCAGCGCCCAGACCAGTCACGTGGCCATGTGGAGAAGCCAAAGGGGAGCCGTAGACAAATGTGGCATTACTGAGCTCAAGAAATTACAGCTCACTGCTTTCTTAACTTGGGGGAATAACACAAGTTATTTGGCAAATCAGACATCAAAACCTATTGCAGTGTACTATTCCTGCTTGGAATGCCTTTGTTCAGCCTAAATTCCCAGTTCTTCCGTGGTGGCTGATTTCCTACTGGAGACCAAGGTGAGAGTGCGTTCCTGTTAACTTCAGGGAGGTGTATCAGCCATTCTAGTCAGTGCTGACTCTTCTTTGTATAAATAAATGTACTCACACAGAAAGATACCCACGTAGGCAATGCTGGATTTGTAGAAAAAAAAGTAGATCTGGATCTCAGGTCACCCCCCTGAGGAAAATAGTGACTTCCAAAGGAACAACTGAAATCCATCCAGAGTTGCCAGAATTTGTCTGTGTTTCTCTATGTTCAGTGAAGACCAAAGCTTACAGCTACTTCAGCCTCATTTCTAGAACTGACCTATTTGTGAATCTGCTTGAAGTGATGTGAGAAGTGGAACAGCCTGGTCAGGTCCTGCAGCCACCTTTTCTGTGTTTAAAGGATTTCATAAGGATCTTGGGCAAGATGAGGAGTCAGGCAAGAATCTAAAGATTTCTGAGATAATTGGTATTTTTCAATGATAAAACAGCATGAACAAAAGTTCCAACAGTTTATCTCCATGGAGACAAATAAATTACCTGCTGCTACAGAAAATCAACCTGGTTAGCACCTTAGATATTTATAAGGAACGAAAAAAGTAATGATAGGGCAAGGGCTCCCCAATTAGCAGCTGGCAGACAAGAAAATGTGTTGTAATGGAGAATGAAGACTAGGAAAATGATTTACTGCACGTTACTTGAATATATAAAAAACGCTGAGGCAGCATTACTGTCCTCATTAAAATACCTATAACTGTGCAGGTGACATAAATGGATTAAGTTCAAAAATTCCTCAGGTATTTCAAATATAAGGAGTTAGAGAGCTTGTGTTTGCCTCTTGTATAAAACGAAATGAGTGTGAGAGGAATGACTTTTTGTTAAGGTGGAAATTAGAAGAAAATACTTCAGCTAAATTGAGGAAGGGTAGATATTATGAAAATGTTGTGGTCAAGAAATGTAGAGATGGATGCTATATAGACCTCCAAAGATGCAGAGAAGTTGAGAAGATATTTTTTCCACCAAGAATATAAGACTGCCAGCCTTTAGGCCTATGGAAAAGAAGAGTGGGAACATCTACCAGTGGCTCAAAAGGACATCTAGGAAATGAAGTGAGGAGAGGAGAGGAGAGGAGAGGAGAGGAGAGGAGAGGAAAAAGGGAAAGGAAAGATGGAAAAGAAAAGGAAAAGGAAAGATGGAAAAGAAAAGGAAGAGGAAAAGGAAAAGGAAAAGGAAAAGGAAAAGGAAAAGGAAAAAAAGGGTTTGTTTTTTCCTGAGCTGCTGATTTCTGGAAGCTGGGCAGATGTGATATAGTAAGTGTTGCTCCTTTTCTCTCTGTTTATTACCTTGTTTCCTCCTACTAATGACTTTCTAAGACAGGAGTGGGATGTACAGCCTCTTGATCTGTCCTAGCATGGTTGTTCTTGGAGTTTTACTTCAGGTATCCTGTTTCATAGCCCAGCCCCAGCATCATGCCCTGTTGTGGGGCAGAGACAATATTGTGATACCTCTGCTGAAACTGCCTTAGCTAGAGGGGAAGAGAGAGGAAGTGAGAAGGAAGGATTTGTCATAGAAAGCAGTGCCACAGCTTATGAAGCCCTTAGATCACAGGAGGACTAAGAATGGGGATTTGATTCCCAGGGAAAAACACCATCACGATCTTCTTCCAGGCCAAAAAGGGGAACTCTGCCCTCATTCAAGAGCAAACAGGAGGATGTCTGCCTCACTCATATGGTTTGATTTTGGGGAGCCAAGAGTTGGACACAATGATCCTTGTGGGTCCCTTCCAATCTCGGATACTCTGTGATTCTGTGATGCCACGGGACCTGAGGCTGATTGGGCCGTCCAGGAGGCACGACTTGAGGCAGCTCTGGCTTTGAGTCGGTCCTGGGAAAAAAGATCCTCCTGGAAGGTAAGAGTTAACACTGAGAGCATGTTTGTGATTCTGGAAACTGAAAACACATTGTGAATAGTCAGAAAAGCTAAATACACAAAGACAGAGAAGATCCATAAAGAGAAAGAAATTAATTGTAGCAAAGTGGAGACAGCCATGAGAGCAGTAAGTTCAATGTTGCTGAGTAAAGATGTAAGAGATTAGGATGAGCAATAAGCAGAAGGCCTCCCAGCTATAAACAAGCTGGGAAA
This sequence comes from Pavo muticus, assembly GCA_016647715.1. Lineage (NCBI taxonomy): Eukaryota > Metazoa > Chordata > Aves > Galliformes > Phasianidae > Pavo > Pavo muticus. The sequence goes on along the minus strand of JACDJE010000127.1, from coordinate 1,381,576 downwards.
AGAGGATGCTGGGAAAGCTGTACAAATAAGCAGAAGGGACTTAAAAAGATATTTGGAGGAGCAAAAATAAACCCTGAGTTCAGCCTGACAGAGAGTGCTTTTCAGCAGCACCGTAACGTGGCACCGGCACTTAGGGAAGGGCACGCTGCCTGGAGCATGCTCCCCATGGCCCAGCTGGATGATGAGCAGGATGTAGCTCAGCATCCATGTAGAGCAGGCTGAGCTCTGAGCTCTGCAGGTGCTGCAGGTTCCACAGGAGGTTATGTGAGCTCTCAAGGAATGCATTTGGCTAAAGGGGGACATCACAGGAGAGAGGTGTTTCCTAAGCAGTCAGGTTTTGATTTCATCTGAATGAAAGACCAATAGTGGAATAATGAGAATAATAATGATACAAAGATTAAATCAGATTTACTCTGTATTTTATTAAAATTTGGAAATGGTATTCCGACTGAGTAGATGAGCAGGTTAATAGAACACAATCCAGGGTATGAGACTTTTATCTGTCAGCTAACAGTGTTTCATAGACAACTTCTCAGTCCTCTCAGACATGATATTTTCTGCATTTACATAAGAAAACACAAAGCAGAAAATCCTATGATAATCTTCTTCTAGCTTGATTGCTGCAGAGAAGAAGAGGGAGAAAGTTGCTTTTTCATTATTTCCTTTTAGGAGAAGATCAGATACCACATGGTCTTAAAGACCTGAATTGAGAGAGATAACAAGTCCTCTTTCCCAAAGAGCTTACAGTGTGGAGATGGGAAAAAAAGTGGCTTTGTGTGCAGAGGGGATAAATGGTCTTTTCATTTCCAGAAATGCTTTATTTTCATATGAGTCATAGCTGGTTTAAGTCCTTCTAAACGGCTCACATTTCGGCACTGGGCATGGAAAGCCTCTGTCAGAAGTCCAGTCCCTTCGAGTCATTCTAAGGACATGCATGAACTAGGGAAACTTGCAGCCCTTCCATTGCCACAGACTGTGTGCCAGTGTCACAGTGCTGGAGACATCACAGCCGTTGCCACCACAGTTTTTAACATTTGCACATGAGCCTTGCTTGCATCGCACCAAAGGGACACGGCTTTCCAATGTCAGCAGAGACACAAAACCCCAGCCAGGGAGGGGGGGATCATCTGGTGCTACCAACAGGTTTTGGGGTAGTTTTCTTTTGTCATGTTATGTTTTCATCGAGAACACATCCCTGGGGATGAAGAGGGTGCCTCCTTTTGGGGAAGTCTTTTGTGCTAGCATTTAAACAGGATCTGTTCAGGATGCTCACACTTAATTCATACCGTTCCACATTTTCAGAGTCTTTTTCAGTTCTTTTACCTAAGCCTGAAAACTTTCAATTGTTTCCTCAACATTTCAAGATCGGAATCAGCTCATGTCTCTGGGTGGAGATATCCTCTGGGCCACGGTATTGTTGCCCTGTCCCCCTGTGCTTGCTGGGACACCCAGCAGGCCTCCCAGAGCTGCAGAAGTGCTGCCAGAGCTGCCATGGGTGTACGTGGACAACTGCATCCTGAGGGATTTGGGGGCATGAAAGAAAGCAAAAGCAATGGGAGGCTTTGTAGCCTTCTTGGCTTGCTTTCCACCAGTCAAAAACACTTCCTCATCCATCCCTCTGAGGGAGGTGTGAAAAAGACAGGGGAAAAGCCTCTAAGAGCTCCAAAATCTGCCACAGCACTTGCTAAAGGATTTCTGGATCACTTCACGTGTTTCTCTCTTGTCACTAGGAGCCACGCCTGAGAAATAGAAAAGTCCCCAAAGAAAACCTGATCTGATTGCTTTCCCTGCACTATCAGGGTTGCTCTGTGTTATTTTGGGGAGAAATGGGAATTTTAAACCAGAGGCTTTGGATAAAGAACTTTGGATTATGAAAATAATTTCCTTACACACTGGAAGAGCTTCGCACCTCCTCTCTGGCCTGTGTGGCTTCTGCCAGGGCTGAATATGAGTCATTAAAACTCCCAACAATTTGCTACTAACTGGATCTGATGTGGAAGCAATTCCATCCCTGAGGATCTTATTGAACTGGATACAAAACTGAACAATACAGTCAGTACGATAGCCCTGCTCTGCCTCTTTTATACAAAGATCAGCTTTGTCCCACCTATACACCTTCCAGCACTTTGAATGCATCTAATGACAGATTTCCACCACTGAAGCTATCAGGAGAGGCCATCCTGTCCTTCTTCCTTTGTAGCCACCAGTCTATGGCTTGATTTGTTCCTGACACGTTGGTCCTACATCTACCACATCCATATCTTCTGATACAAGTCCATCTTTGCAATTTCTTTGATTTTTTTATCCCTCTTTTAAAGGAAATTTTGAAAAAGATTTCAGTGCAGTTGCATCAGCTCTACTCTGGAAATTTAGCAGTTTGAACCAATCTCAACTTCTAAAAACTGTAGTCCTTTCTTTTTCTCTCAGGAATATGCTGGATTTCCTAAAGCAGGCACACCACTGTGGCTCTTATTTAACCCCAGTGACCGGATATAAATTTCCTTCCAAGAAGAGTCAAGGATATGTATCCTTCAGAGAAAAAAACTGTAGATACTGCACGACCTTTTTCCGAGAACAGTGTGTACTTCACACGTACACGTTTATATTGGCCTCAGTCTGCGTGTGGGCACAGCTGTAAGAAAGCCCTTGAGGGAGAGGAAGAGCCAGGAGGCAAGGCAAGGCAAGGCCAAAAGGATTCATCCTCCTGTAGCATCACCTTATCTGACTCCAACGTCACCTGTCTTACCTGCCCAAGCAGCAATGTGTCTCTCCACCTCTACAGACCCACTGTGAATCAGGGAAGAGACCATCATCCAATGATGGAGCAGTGCTTGGCACTGAGGAAGGATGCTGTTGGGGAGAATTTCAGTCTTGTAGAAGTATCACGGGCTATCTTAAATAGCAGCTTGAAGCATGGTGCCTCGTTGAAAGGAAAAAGGCGATGAATGTCCTATCAGGTTACAGCTTGCTCCTCAGCTCTGCCCTCATCTGGCACACAAATCCTGTCCCATCCCTTGAAGTCTCTTGTCATGGTCCAAAGGCCAGAAAACATTCTTTAAGGGAAAGAAATCCCCAAAGTCCTGCAGGCTCTGGTTAAAAAGCTGTGTATGGGCTTGTAGTCTGTGGTGACAGTGGTGGTGGCTACAGTGCAGGGTTTCCTGAGTGTGGTCGCTGTGGGAGCCAGGGTGCTCTGGTGGGAACAGCAGGGCTGGTGCAAATGCCAAAGCTGAAGCCAGGAAGGGTGACAAGAAGTAGTAAAACAATCACCAAAGCCAGCAGGAGCACAGTTCTGCCCTGTCATGTCAAGAGGTGAGAACAGAAGTTGTTCTGGTACCAGAGGCTGGGAAAAGAGAAAGGCAGTTAGGTGCAAGGAGAGTCAGCCACATCAAGAGCCAGGAAGGACAAAGAGGCTCTGGCTGAGCCAAGAGGAATGCTGGCTTTCTCCCAGTTCCTGGGCTCAGCCTAGAGGGAACCCTTTCCAGACTATGCAAGCTGATGTACCAATCAAGCTCCTTTCCATCCATGCATAATTGGAAAGAAATTTCAGAAAGACCTGGTTAACCTTGATGTAAACCAGAGTTGTGTTTTCCTCAAACCTTCCCCAAAGCCTTTCAGTTCTAACCCAAACTTAACACTTCTATCTCTCCTGAGATTTACTTGATGTCTTGTGCTAACAGGTGATTTTCCTAAAGCCCCAGCTCCTGAATGGAAATAATTACATTCCCATAGGGTTTAGTGTAAAATGTTGGTGATAGGTGGATGGTTGGATTAGATGCTGTCTTAGAGGTCCTTTCCAACCTTGGTGATTCTTTGATTCTATGATGCTAAGAATCTCAGCTTTCATAAAAAAAGTAAATTTCTGTATCTCAGGTTCATGAAAGCAAGCTCAAAACTGTGAATTGAGCAAGTCATCCTGGCTTAGAAAACAGAAGACAGAAAGAAGTCTGTGCTAATTACGGTGTCCACAGCTCAGCATCATTCATGGTTCAGGATGGCTGGAGCTATCAGTGTGGTCCCCGCAGGGCCACGATTCCATTCTTGGGTGAACTGCCTCATGCCAGCAAGAACTGCAAAATTTTATAAACTCTCGCTTGGTGGTTGTTGGACACCCTCATTTTATTGCATTTTGAGGTGTGTAAAGGTTGAAACAACTTCATCGGTGTAGATCAGGTGACCCCCAGAGGTCCCTTCCAACCTAACCCATTCTGTGATGCTCTAGGCACCCGCACAGACACACAGACACATACCCAAGTCAGATGTCAGGGTTGCTGGTGTAGACACATCCATTGTTTCACCGGTGCAAAACTCAAATCTGTCAGCCCCACAAGAACCCCAGTGCAGATACTGTTCGCCTGCAATGAGGCTATAAGAATAAGATTCAAAGATTTTTAGCTTTCTGCTCACAATAATGGGAAGAAATGTTTCACGGCAAAAAAATGGCAAGTGCTTATACATTGCTTCCTGACTTTTATAAACACTGAACTCTTCCAAGTACAAAAAAAACGAGGTACAAAGAAAAAAAATCAATCTTCATCCTAAAGGAGCAGGAAGAACAGGATCTACATCTTTTGCTTGGGATCTCCGTCATTTGTTTTATAAACAGATTTCATCTCAGCGCACATTTAAACTGTTATATTTTATTTCTCAAAACACAAATATCTTATTTTCAGTACAGAAAGAACTGATTGTTCCCAGTCACGATCATCGGCCCTTCTGCTGGTGAAGGACAGTGTTTTCAGAGCGAGCACATCGCTGGCTTTGCTGCCCATACGCAGCTAAACACAGAGTAGGTTCTGCATTCCTGCGTCGCTACTGTTCTCTTCTGGACTGAAGGCGGCTGCTACAGAAAAGGAGTAGAAACAGAGAGTTTGAATTGATCCAAAGGGCAAAATGTTTCGTGACCTTTGAAACAACAGTGCAGAAATGCACCCGTACGCCTGCAACGGGCACAGAATCATGAACGACGTTTGCATCGAATGGATTGGTCCGAAGGTTCGTTTGGACAACGTGCTGCTTGAGAGGCTTTTAAAAGCTTGTGTGCATACCCTGCTAAGCAAAATATATTCTGAGCCTTTTCCCTTAACACTTCTTATTTTCTAACTAAGATAATTGAATGACTCAGTGAACATGGCTGGCATTAAAATCTTGGGGGAGGGAAAGGCAGAGGTAGCGAGCTCTAAATTCTCTGCCAAATCCCCTTTTCATAATTTATAGTCTGTCACCAGTTTATCACAGAGAGCTGCCCCTCTTTTTCTCACTCTGCAGGCTCCTTTCCCAGTGGACAGTCCATGCCAGCTGTCTCGGCAGCAGGAACGTCCTTTTTTTCCCAAGCCTCGACCTGTGGGAAAATCTTCATTGGCCAGTAATTGATTCCACCCTGCCAGCTCCATTACTTTAGCCTACAGTCAAACTGCCAGCAATCTGGAGACAGGCAGCCGCAGCCCTCCCTGCTCCCACCATTGAAGCCCGCTCCTACCCGCGCCGTTAGCTACCGGGCTGCTAGCTGATGTGTCAGCCCGCCCTGCAATTAGCGCTAATCTGAAAATTGGCCTTTGCGAGCAAAGCCAAGCACCTGACAGCTAATTGTTTATGTCAGATTGATGTGCATTTAATATGGAAAGGTTATTTATCAAAGGGTACTTTTTTCTGTTTGTCTTGGTTCAGAGCGGGGAGAATTGCCACAGGCGCTTATAGCCCACAGACCAATAAAGATCTTATACTTCATTTAACTTAAGGAGCCTTCTAAATACCCTTTTTAAACTCGCAGGGTAGTGCGGCGCAGTACTCATCTATTCACATTGTTTATAAAGAAACTGCAGTTATTGTTTTTAGTCTCTTTTTTGGGAATCAAAATATTGAGGGGTGAAGAGAGGTTGATGGCAGAACAGCAGCTGCCCGTCAGCCCTGGAATTAAAAATGAATTAAGATTTGACTCATCCCCAAACTCTTTCTTTACACCGGGTCACTTCGTATTTACAGTATTACCTACGCTTTCCCTTGCTGCGTGCATCATAGAAAACACGCAGGGAAAACCATTGCTTCCAGTGATTTTAACGCAGGTTTTGCCACTCTTTGCAACTGAGCTGGGATTTCAGTGGTGATTTTGCAGAGACAGAAGGACCGTCTCATTTGTTCTCCTGACCCTGTGATCAGATGGCAGAGGCAGAGCCTTGTGTGTGCAGATAACCAGAAAACCCCACACATGGTGATGAAGTTGGCTAGCGTTGGTCTAGGGCGAAACAGGGTCACTTGCTGTCAGAAGCCTTATCTCAGAGTTTTCCAAGACCAAATGCAATCACGAGACTGAAAACAGGGAGCCTGCTGCAATTGGAAGCATCCTTTTGATGGTGCACAGGTTTCCATTTAGCAGTGCCGTGAATGGCTTAAGGAAGCAGACCCACCAGGTATTTAAATGGGAGCACATTTGTTTGGGTTGGACATTTCACACTGCGTGAAAGTCCCACTACAAACAATGCGTTTTTGCCATTTCTCGTAGGAAATGAATGCATCCCTCAGAGTCCACGAGGTCAGCAAAGATACTGGTGGTACACACAGAGCTGCAGTAAGAAAGAATGCCAATGACTTTAAATGAAGCAAGAGAGAAGACAGTCTCCAGTATGGAAAACAAGTATGAAAAGTAGTAAATCAGATAGGACGCAAACACAACAACTGTTTCAGACAAATCATATTCTGACAGGGAAAAGCACCAGTGCACTCTGTATGAAGCAATTGTTCCTATTCATTCCACAAGTGGAAGAAAGCTTTCTCCGTGTATATCAAGTGTATCTCCTTTGTAAATGAAGCTGGTCAAAGGTTTCACAAAGTCTCTGTCCTCTAAATACTGTGCTTCAAAATACAAAAATACGTGATTTTTTTATTCCTCCATTAACTCTGCAAAAATTTTAATCCAACTACATTGTATTTTTGCACAAAAGAAATCTTTCAAAAGAAAATATTAATTCAAATCTCATCATTCGGGGGCTTGCCTAAATAACAACATCTGTGCATTAATTCAGTATTAAACACTGCAAGAATATTTGTAACCCTGCAGGTCGAGGGAGGTGATGGTGCCCCTCTACTCTGCTCTCATGAGACCTCACCTGGAGTACTGCATCCAGTTCTGGAGCCCCCAGCACAAGAAGGACATGAAGCTGTTGGAGCAGGTCCAGAGGAGGGCCACGAAGATGATCAGAGGGCTGGAGCACCTCCCTTATGAGGACTGGATGGGAGAGCTGGGGCTCTTCAGCCTGCAGAAGAAAAGGGTCTGAGGAGACCATATAGCGGACAAGCCCACCCCATGCCTGTGCCTCCCAGTGGTGCCCATAAGGGTAGCTGATGGACAAAATATTCAGCAACACACAGGGTGCTGCTTTGCCAGGCCCACCAGAAATCATGGCACTTGCTCTGACGGGTCCTGGGCATACCAATCTTTTTAGGTGGAAACTGCAGGAAACTGCTCTTTTAGGAAGAGGAGCATTGGGCAGAGCAGAGACGGTGTGAGGCATGCCAACATTGAGAAGCATGGTCAGCCTGTGCCCCTATGCTCGTGGCTTTGTGTCCCAGGCACCACACTGTGCAGGGTGACAGGCCATCAGCAACACCTCTGCGTGCCCCATGGGTGTCCAGCACTGCATGTCTTCCCACTGCAAGAGCACCAGCCCTGGGCATGGAACTCCACTCCTGGCAGCTTTGCAGGGAGCATTTACACAAGCAAACGCTTTGTTTTAAATATGTGCTCAGCCCCCCTGGGTTGGTCTTTGACTGGGATTTAGAGATGTGTTGGAAAGTTTTGGCAGCGCTGGTTTCAACTTGGCCAGCGAGGAGATGCTGAAAGCTGCATTACTGCAGCCACACTGGAGTTTTGAAATGTGTTAATTAAGACATTCTGTTACCAGCCCTTTCCTTCCTACACAAGACAAAACCTGCCGGCTTTTAAACACATCTGAAATGATTTATATGTTTTAATGCTTTCCTGAATATGGATCAATTTTAACACTTTTTATAACATTTGTATCCCAGCCAAGACAAAGCCAGTGACTTCAGCCTGATGCAAGCCCCGTTTAACGCCCTCCATGGAACAGGTCTCAGAGCAGATGGGAGTTCAAGAAGTCATCTCACATGCTCCCCTTCTTGGGGCAGGAGAGCAGGGGGGCGGATGTTTGATTTCTGGTAATGAAAGCTTCACAAATTCCCTCAGGTAATTTATCCTACTCCTTCAGTTTCCTCACTGATAGAAATTATTTGTTGAAGTGTAATACAACTCCTCCTTACTTCAGTTCAAACCATTACTGGTTTTCCCATCTTCCACAGACATGGAGGTTGCTGTTCCCAGCAGCTGACGTGTAGGTATTTGAAGACCTCCCTATTCTCATTAGTCCAAACACCACCACGGGTGTTTCAGTATTTCCTCAGAAATGCACTGCAGGCCTCTGGGCACCATTTTCTTCTGCTTTCTGATCTGGCTTACTTCCTTTTTTGAAGTACTGCACCCAACACTGGAACTGGCACTGCAGCAAGGTCACAGCAGCGTGAGCAGGGTGGGAGGCTGAGCCCTGCCAGGCTGTTCTCCTGTTACAGGTCCCAGTAGGACAGTGGCTTTTTCTGCCACAATGTGACAATGCTGAATTGTTACTCACTGTCATGCTTCTTTAGCAGAACTGTTGTCTCTGCCCTTGCTTACCTCACCGGGAGGGAGAGCTGCTGAGATCAGGTGCTTCCCCATGAACCCTGTGTAGCACTGGGGATTTAGGCCAGATTCCTTCAAGCCAGCTGCTTCCAAGGGGCAGCCTCTTGTCACCAGTCTTTCCCCAGCACAGATGTCTCTCCACACGGTCTCACATCATGGGGACCTCCCTCTGTTCCACAGAAATGAATTCCCACCCAGCCCAACCCCAACCCCTCTGCAGAAGCCCTTCTGGTACTCTCCAAGCCTGCACTGCAGGACACATCTGGTGCAAAAGACACACATTGCATGAGACAAGCACCCCTGACCCCATGGAGGGACGAACTGTTTGGGAAGAGGTAACTTAGTGAGACCAACACAGGATCCCTCCATTAATGGCAGGTCTTTGAGAACAAAGAATTGTAGAATCATAGAATCATTTGCATTGGAAGGGACCCTCAAAAGCCATCTAGTCTGACTCCCCTGCAATGAAAAGGGACACCCACAGCTAGATAAGGTGTTCAGAATTCCATCCAGCCTGACCTTGAATGTCTCCAAGGACGGGGCTTTCACAACCTCTCTGGGCAACCTGTTCCAGTGTGTCACCATTTTTATTGTAAAAACTTTTTTCTTATATGCAGTCTAAATCTCACCTCTTTTAGTTTGAAACCATTTCTCTTTGTCCTGGCACAACGTAGTCATGGCAAGTCTTGGAGAACATCATCATTGTGCAGAACTGAGGCCATGAGGCAACCATCAGACTTGAGAACTGAGATGCACAAGCAAGGACAGATGCTGGAGGCTGATAGCATTCCCCTCACCTTTGTATACAATGAAGCTGACAGCTCTGCTCTCCTCTCCCAACATCAGTCAGCACCTTGGGGCAGCTGAAGGTGAGCATCTTCCAAATGCCTCCATCACAAACCCCAGAAGATTGCTCTGGTGTACTGTGTCATTCTCATCTGAAATTTACACAAACAAACACTATTCAGATATCCATCATAGAATCATAGAATCATAGAATCATAGAATCACAGAATCATAGAATGGTCTGGGTTGAAAAGGACCTCAAAGATCATCTAGTTTCAACCCTCCTGCTAAGTGCAGGGTCGCCAACCACTAGACCAGGCTGCCCAGAGCCACATCCAGCCTGGCCTTTAGTGCCTCAAGGGATGGGGCATCCACAACCTCCTTGGGCAACCTGTTCCAGTGCGCCACCACCCTCTGTCTGAAAAACTTCCTCCAAAGAGGAGGAATCCTCATGCATCATCCATCCATCCTCACGCATCCTGGTATGGCATACAACAGCTGCTAGTTCAGCAAGTGTTTCAGGAAAAAAAAGGGGGTGGGGAAGAGGGAATTTTTCATTATATAAATTTTCTCTTACTTAGGTATTAATATCACTAGATAACATGTATCCCCGTAATCTAGAACAAGGGTTTACTTCTTAGGATGTAAAAGTCCATTTCTATCAGATTGGAACACGCATGCCTTGCTTGGCTTGTATCTTGGGTTACTGCAAAAAGAAGAAAAAATATGTGACCATTGCATCAGCTGAAACAAGGAAAAGATCTAAGCGTGTCCAAACAAAACAATGACCTGATGCAAGACCCAAGTCTATCAGGTAATGCTCAAGGGAACGTTTTAAATAAGGAAGAAAGAGTGGAAGTAAAAAAAAAATAAAAATCATCATTGTATTATTATTCAGTCATGTTCCTCTACCAGCATTAGCAGCTTATCTTGCCATCGAAGTACTTTTAGATAACAGGCTCAGTTTTATGTTGAGTACAGGCTGTACCAAGTCACTAAAACCCCACTATTGTTAAAGATTATGTAAAATGGTCAATCAAAGTGTCACTCCTTCCTGCCCAGTCCCCAGGCTGTTATGTTGCATGGTTCCTTATAAAAGCTGAGCACAAAGAGGGAATGCTGGGAGCGAGGTGCTGAAGTGTAGAAAATGGCACGATATAGAGCTGGTAGGTACTGAGCTACTTTTCAGAGCCTGTGCTGCGTGGCTGCCTAAGGGAAGGGAGCAAAATATCCCGTTTAATCTTGCTCAGTGATCTGCCCCTGTAGGTACCCGGGCACCTGCAGAGCTGCTGAGGGCCTCCCTGATCCCTGGGCCATCCAGCAGCTCCCAGCACAGCACAGGAGCAGAGGCAAATCTGGAATGTGCTTGAGCCATGTGTTTCCATGCAGCTCCTCTGGACCAAAGAAATCACGCAGACCCCAAGGAGCATCAGGGCCTTAGGGATGACATCCTTCCCCAGTGAGGGCAAAGCAATTACCTCAGCCAGGGAAATACCAAGAGACCTCAGCATGGCTTTCAGTGAGGAAAAAATTGTTCTCCCAGAGCCAGACCCTAGGTGGATTGTACAGGTAAACATGATGCCACATTCAGTACGTTGCGATCTTTAGTTTTTTGTTTAAAAAGGTGCACATTCTCCTTCACAAGCCAGTAGAAGCAAAGTGAACTTTCAGGCATACCTCTGCCCCTAGGTCAGACACAGGTAGGCACCGACCAGCATGCAGTGCTCCTGGAGTGGCAGCAGAGGACTGCTGGGGTTGGATGGATGCTGAGGACTGAGCCCATCGTTAACCAGCTGCTGGTTGATGCACACACACATTGGATGTGGGCTGGACACCTCATCTGAGAGCAGACCTCCATTTGGGGTCAATGATTGCAACAAGAACAGCTGTACTGAGTCAGACTGGCATCTGTAGAAGCTCTGAGCTTGCCCCTTGCTGGCTGCCCCTGCTCCTTGTTCTAGACTAACCAATCCCTACTACACAGCAATGCTACAGACCTCTGACACACCCGCCCTTGACCTTCTCTTTTTCTCAGCACCAGGAGGGCACAAACTGCTGCACCTCACTCTGCTCACGTGCCTGGGAAAACTGAGTGGGCAGGAGATCTACATACATATGTGCAGGGTTTGCATAAGCTTTTCACATGGATTTCCTTAACACTTGCACGTTTCAAGACAGAGAAATAGAATTACAGAATCATAGAATTGTAAAGGTTGGAAAAGACCAGTAGGACCATCCAGTCCAACTGTGGACCCATCCCTACCATGCCCACATGTCCCTCAGTGCCATATCCTCATGTTTCTCGAACACCTTCAGGGCAGTGACTTCACCACCTCCCTGGGAAGCCTGTTCCAGTGTATTACCACTCTTTCTGAGAGTCAATTTTTCCTGATATTCAGTCTGAACCTCCTCTGGTGCAATTTAAGGCCATCGAGGCAATCAAGCTTACCGGAAGGGACCAAGTAATGTGCCTTCCTCCCAGCAGAAAGCTTTTCAAAAATTTTCACCTAGATTCAACCACATATTCCAAGTACTTGGATAGACAGGGAGGGGAGATAGGAAAGAAGATTTGTGCAACTTGCAATTTGTGCTGGAGAGTAAATAAGAGAAGGAACAAGGAAAATGATTCCCGCTTCTCAGATGTCCAAGAGCTGTCCAAGTCTAAATACCGTTTGTCGCTACAGGAGCAGAAAACGTCCAGCACGTCTTGTTTTCCTCTGATACACACAGGATCCTGGCAGTATAGATGTAAAGGAAACGTGTGTAACTTTGCACCAGGATACATGTTCCCTTCTGTGCAGCACGCACGCACACACAGGCATTGCTGTATCATGTGTTAGCAAGTAACAGAGAAGTTTAGCAAACATACCTGAAATAGCTCACATACTTGGAGATGCCAAAGAGGCTCACTGCACCATTTGCAGAGGGTTGTTTTTATTTTTCCTCAGCCATTCCAAGGGTGCTCATGTTAGTTTGCAGTCTGCAGTAGCCACCACTGTGTAGAAGATAACTTTTAAAACCATCATTTCTCTGTCACTGCATCCAATGCCAGCCACCCCACTCTGCAGAGCTCCCCCTTGTGCCCAGCTCTGGTGAGGAGCTTTCCTCAGCCCCAACTTGCTTCCTCCTCTTTCTTCTTCCTCTCCTCCTCCCAAAGACTGTACTTGTCTGGCAGAAAAATCTGAAGGTTTTACAGAGGGAACCTGAGCAATTGTGCAGGATGACCCAGCCAAGGGTAGGGATGTTAAACTGGAAATGAGGAAAAAAAAGGAATCACAGAATGGTTTGGGTTGGGAAGGGGCTTTACGATCATTTAGTTCCAACCCCCTGCTATAGGCAGGGACACCTCTCACTAGACCAGGTTGCTCAAAGCCCCACCCAGTCTGACCTTGAATGCTTCCAGCGAGGGGGCATCCACAACCTTGCTGGGCAACCTGTTCCAGTTTGGCTGCGTTGCTAAGCCTCCTGGCAAATAAATCTGTGAGATGAGAAGAGGTGTGAGACAAGAAGAGGTGTGGACTACTTCTCCGTAGTTGTTTAAACCTGGATCAAAGAGAGATGCTGGCACCGCAGAGACAGGGGGAGACCCCAGAGGACAGCCAGCCCTGGTGGCCCTCATCCCTGCAGCGAGCCCTGTGCTGGGGAACCCTTTCCTCCACAAACATGTGGTGCCTATCTTCAGATCCTGCCCGCAAAACCCCTTCTGCTCCAATGACCCCAGGAGCGTGGCCTCTGCTGGGTTTTCAGGGGGAAACAGCATATGGGAGTGGCTCCGTTCAGCCTTGCAGTTCAATTAAATAATAAAATAAAGCCCTATCCCCCACACAGGGCAGAGGGGAGGTGAACAGCCTCTGGTAGCTGCCTAATCACTCACAGAGCGACAACTCCACTCCTGTCAGCACAAACCAGCAATTACAATTAATGGGCTGTGGCAATCAGACCCCGGCACTAGCGGAGACGGCCGGTCCCACCATTTGCATGCAGTAAATTATTCAGGCTGTCAGCTGCTCGGGCGGCATCGGTCTGAGCCGCGGTTACCAGTTAACCGGTGCTGTGGTTAAACGCCTGCCACATGGCTCATTTGAGGAGCGTCCAACCGGTCTAGTACCACTACTAATCCGCCCCGTGCTGGGATGGCCGATCACAGCTGTGCAACCTGCATGAAGGGACAGTGCCCGCTGTGCTCACAGCTCATCTGTGCCATCCTTCGAGCAAAAAGCCCTGGGAAAACCTACAAAGCCCACTAGCATCTCATAAAGGTAAAATTCATACCACCACAGAAGGACCACAGTGATCATCTGGTTTCAACTCCCTGCTATGTGCAGAGTTGCCAACCACTAGACCAGGCTGCCCAGGGCCACATTCAGCCTGGCTTTGAATCCCTCCAGGGATGGGGCATCCACAACCTCCTTGGTCCAAGAGGCTGTGCACTTGAGAGAGAGGGAAAGCTGGATGCTGGTGAGCAAACCCCAAGTCTTGCTGCACATGGTCTCTCCTACCTTCACATGAGGTCATGGACAGATGCTTCACCACAGGAAAATGCACATCCAGATCAGAAATCGAAGTATCCGTATATTAACAATGTAGCATGACATCAGAGACTCGGGGTTTGTCAACTAAATCAGAACTTCAAAGAGCCAAATGCAGGGCTCCACAAGGTTCTTCATATAGTTTTGTGTCTTTCTGCAGAGTGCGGATGGATGTGAATAAATATCTGGGACAGCTTTGTGTCCCCCTGGTCTTGTGATGAGTGGAGGTCGCTGCCCAGGGGCTTGGGGAAGGCTGATCTCATGGGCACCAGCTCTGTCCCAACACACTCATGCCCCTCAGCAACAGCTGCCACCTCATGCTGCACCTTGCCACAGAGACAATAAGGGAGCAATGCTAATTCTCACCAACCCAACAGCTCCTCAGGCTCCAGCAGGCATAAATACCAGTCCTGAAGAATGTTTGAAAGGGCACCATAAGCTCCCCAAAGGTGAGAATGCAGCAGGTCCCTGGCATGAGTGACCACAGACTGGTTTGGGTGAAGCCGATGTGCACAGCCAGCACTCCATCTGCCCATCTGCAAGAGATGTATTTTAATGTACCCACCCGCACAGAAAAAATAAGTATTTCAGAATAGCCCCTGGGGATGAGGATGCAGAAAAGGGAGCAGAGAGAGAACGGTGAACTCTGCCAAGCTAAGATACTGTGTTTCGGAAGCACAGCACAAAGAGCTGTAAATGTGAGGCAGAAGGAAGAGAGCAATTTGAAAAGTGATGGGAAAAAAAAATATCATGAGCTGTTGCCTATGCACACATTCATCCAGTTCTTCATTCCTATTTCCCTAGGAGGAGAGGGGAGAGTGATGGCTCTGACACGAGCAAAAATAGGCAGCGTGTTTTCCTGGTCTCAATGACCAAGCTGTTTCTTCACTAGCACCTCAGTGCGGACAACTGCAGCAAAGCCCATTCATTTTCATTCAAATCAGACTTGCTCTACACTGAAGTCAACATGTATTCATAGGTACACAGCCTGAGGGCGAATATATTTCATGTCAGGATCTTGAAATGGTTCAGAGCTGTCCCATGTGGCTCAGTATGGCCCTCCCAGCAACACGATGGACTGCAGTACTGGCAGCTTTCTTGTGAGTACTTGGGGCTTTCAAATATTAAGGGTTTTAGTAGAAAGGAAAAATCTGGCTTAGAAATATAAGTAGTGACATGCACATAAAATAGTGACAAACATAGCTCAATCTTCAGACATGGAGAGTTTGACATGAAAAATGAGGAGAAATAAAAGGGGAATGGCAAATTGTAATTACCTGAAGAAGCATAAGAGTGCAAACTGGTACAAAAGTCATGAATAATGAACAGCGAAACTCAAGTTTAAGGGCAGTTTGTCACTTTGCTTCGGAGTTACCTGCCTCTGAACATACGGGCAGATCAAGGTGCCTGTGTCAGTCCAATCTCCTCAGCACGGAGATCACACCTATTTGAAAACGTCTGGGTATATCCCATTCAGGCTGCCTGTATTTAGGACAAGCAATTAAGAGAGTGTGATTGTCAGCAGGTCAAGCTATTTCAGATCTACAAAGACTTAAAATCCATTCAGCTGCTCAAATGCATGCACTGAATAGTCCCATCGCGACCAAAGGGCCATGTAGCAGCATGGAAATTCAGACAGCGGTACGGGTTTTCACACATCAGAGCCATATTTTTATCCTCATTGAGGCCCAAAGTATTTATGCATATATACACTAGCAGTAAAACAACAGAGTGATCCTTTATGACAGTATGACCATAATCCAACCTGACAAATGCAATTGTCAGCATCCCTTAAAGTAAATTATAACTATGCCCCCTTGGCTAAATCCCGAGCCTTTTCAAATAACAAAACAAACTGCTCTCTCCCAAGAATTGTGTTCTCTGCATTGTATTTTCTGACATGCTTTCCCACCACCAACCTTTCATCCTGTTGAACTAATTTCCATTGTGAGCCGCGGAAGGCAGGGAGGATAACGCCTTTCATCGGCGGGTGAAGCATGGGGCTGCCCTGAGGACAAGCAGTAGAGAGAGCACATCTTTGCTGGGCCTAGCAACGAAGTCCTGTCTCCCTTTGGAGACCAAACGGAATAATTTGTATGTACAACTATGCGTTTCAGTGCATAATACACAATGGCAGCTGGGGAAAGGTGCTCCGCAGCTGCCCCTCTGCAGAGCTCATCAGCAGAGCATCACGGTGCTTAGGTGTATCTCCTTCCAGCCTGGTGTCCCACTGCTACCAGCAAATGAGGCACCACCAGAATAAGGTCAGAGACTTTGCAACCGGCCCTCTGAGAGGAGGGACTCAACTAAGCTCTGGATCTTACCGTGTTGGAAGGAGACACAGTGAGGTGCTGCCCCTGTGTCTGATGGCCTCACCCACCATTATCTTAGATATAATCCTCTCCTGCTCATGTGCTTCGCATGCAAGCTTTCAGCAGCAAGATAATGATTCAGAAGACTAACAGGTTTATCAAGTCATGCACAAGTCCCTGTTGTAAACGTCTGCCACTCCTACTGCTGCAAGCGGCACAGTGAGAGGGTTAGGCACACCCAGCCCTGAGGGCAGCCTGCTTCCGGGGCACACGGTAGGAGCAACAAGTGCATCCTGCTGGGTGTCTCCTTGTGTCCTCACCCAGATGCTAATAGCACACAGAAGCAAAGGAAGAATAGCTTAAAGCCCTTCTCCTTGTCCCAAGATAATCAGAGAGTCAGGGTATGTTCAACCACTGCTGCCACCACCCCTTCGGAGGTCCCAGAGGACAGCATCCCGGCACTGAGTTGAAGGTCTACAGCACTGCGCTATGTTATCTAAACAGAGTTTGAGAAGGAGACCTCAAAGATGCAGGCTGCAGCTGGATGGAAGTAGTTAAGACCAAGGTTGAACACTGCTTGGAAGGACTCAGCCCACCATCCCAGTCAGAGAAGCACAGAATCGCAGAATGGCTTGGGTTGGAAGGGACCTAGGGCTGCCAGCCACTAGGTCAATCCTAGATCAGGCTGCCCAGGGCCCCATCCAGCCTGGCTTTAAGCACCTCCAGGGACAGGACATCCATAGCCTCTCTGGGCAGCCTGTACCAGCATCTCACCACTCTCTCTGTAAAGAACTTCCCCCTTTCCCACAGGAGCCACCTCGAGTCTCCTCATGTGACCTGGTATCAGCAGCGCCGACACAAGAAGCAGTGTGGGAGTGCCTACAGCTGCAGGGCAGCTTCTCCTGGCTGCTGCTTCCAGAGCAGCCAAGCAGGAAGGAAGCAGGCAGGGCATCGAGCTCTGAGACAAGTTTGTAACACGTGTAAGCAGCAGCACGCAGCTTGCCAGGTGCAGTCAAAGGAGGAATAATGCCAGGAAAGCGATGGGGGCTTGCATGGATGCAGAAGTGATCATGCATGTGATGCCCGATGATGCGCCTTCACACACAGAAATCAAGGATCTAGACAAAATGAAAGATTCAAGCTTTCCTCTTTTTTTTTTCCTTTATTTTTTAATAAAGATTTCCATTCAGCCATTGTAAATGGCTGAAACCATTTATAATAAAACTTAAAAAAAAAAAAAAAAAAGGCTCTGGGAAGTTACTGGTGTGAACTTTCAGGGCTCTAAATTAAGGCCAGCCCAATTTTCCAATTAGGCAGCTTGATAGGCAAGATGACAAGCGCCGAGCAGCAGGGCAGGCTCTGAACTGCGTTTTTATGGCCATTTCTCATGAGTACAGCAGCCTTTCTATACCCAACAGCTGAGGAGTGCACTTTCCCATGCCGTCAGGGGTGAGGAGGTTACGACTTCAGCATTGTGCCGGTTGTTTTTCACACAAGAACCCAGCGCGCCGCCGCTCGCTTGAAAGAGGCCAGCGGCCATGAAAGAGGGGCTCCCGGCCTCCCCGGCCTCCCGGCCTCCCGCGCCCGTCGCTCCAGCTTGCTTTAACCCACCGCTTTGCTGGGTGACCGGCGGGGCTAATTGGGAACAGGGACCTTTTTCAGAGCCGTTTAGGCTGTGAATGAAGCTCCAGCTCCCTGGAGGTGCGGCACACAGAGGGCGGTGGCCCGAGGCGCAAAGGGCGGGGACGGAGGGCTTGGGGCCGCGCTGCTCTTACACAGCTCCCGCACTTGCCTCCTGGCTGCTCGCCTGGCTGAGGGGACCTCTGGCCCTCGCCGTGCCCCACGATGGGCCTCAGGCAGCACGGCCCTGCCCGGCCGTCCCTGAACACCGGGATGAACGCAGCAGAGGGGCCTGTCATGACAAAGTGAAGTCATAGAATCATGGAATCATAGAATCATAGAATGGCCTGGGCTGAAAAGGACCTCAAAGATTATCTAGTTTCAACCCCCCTGCTGTGTTCAGGGTTGCCAGTCACTAGACCAGGTTGCCCAGAGCCACATCCAGCCTGGCCTTGAATGCCTCCAGGGATGGGGTATCCAGAACCTCCTTGGGCAACCTGTTCCAGTGTGTCACCACTGTGTGTGTGTGAAAAACTTTCTCCTAATATCTAACCTAAACCTCCCCTTGTCTCAGTTTAAAACCATTCTGCCTTGTCCTATCACCAGCAAGCCCCTCAGCCACAGGCAGTGGGCATCTAACTTGCCACACAATGACATCACACGCCAACACCTGCTAGGCACTTCTGTGACCCTCAGCAAACCACACCAGGCCCAATTAAATGTCTTTTTGTGGGGTCACTTGAAGCAATTTAACTGCTAGGTCAATGCTGGCTCACAACAAGCCATGGGAGCTCATGCAGGGGCTTTGGTGGAGATGCAGGGAACTGGTGAAGGCAGGAGGTAGGAAGGAGTAGCAGGAGAGGACACCTGAAATATGAGCCCTTGGGCTGCTGCCGCTCTAACAAAATATCTCTGCAGCACAGCTGTGCTGGCTGCCAGAAGCTAGTGGCAAAACACTGACACAACTGCACTTTGATGTGGTGCGACTGAATCAAACTCCAAGTTGATGCACACCCTCACCACAGCATATGGGAGTCCAAATCTGAGGAAATGTTTGGCTGAACCTGTTCTCAGCTTGCACATGTATGTAACAGGATTAAACCTGGAGGAACAATAACTGTAGTGAAAGAGGAAGACAGCAGTAGCCACCAGAAAACCCTGATTCCCTGCAGCCCTTTAGCAACCAAACCCCAAAGGGACAACTATACCTAGCCAGCTTAGGAGCTGAGCATCTCCACATCAGCAAAAGTGGAAGCTCTGAGATTTAAAAACTTTGACAAAGAAAAAGCAGCAGTGTTCAGAAAGAATGGCAACAGAAATAGAATGCCAACTTATCACAGGATGGCTGAGGTTGGCAGGGACCTTTGGAGATCATCTGGGGGAACCTCCTGTGTTCCAGTTTGAATCCACTGCCCCTTGTCCTGGTATGGACACCACTGAAATGAGCCTGGCCCCATCTTCTTTGCAACCTGCTCAGGGATTTACGGATATTGATGAGATCCCCCCTGAGCCTCCTGTTTTCCAGGTTGAGCTGCCCCAGCTCTCTCAGCCTCTCCTCATAGGAGATGCTCCAGTCCCTTCATCATCTTAGTGGTCTTTTGCTGGACTCTCTCTCTCCGGCATGTCCATGTCTCTCCTGGGGAGCCCAGAACTGGACACTGCACTCCAGGCTCATCAGTGCTGAGTAGATGGAAAGATCATCTCCCTCAACCTGTTTTCAATACTTGGCCTAATGCAGCCCAAGGGTGCCATCAGCCTTCTCAGCACCAAAGGGCACACTGCTGGCTCATGTTCAACGTGGCATCCACCAGAGCCCCAAGGTCCTTTTCCATAAAGCTGTTTTCCAGCCAGTTGGCCTACAGCATGTACAGGTGCACAGGTTCTTCTTTTGGGCCCTTTCTGAAGACAGGAGTGACATTTTCTTTCCTCCAGTCCTCAGGAACTTCTTCAGGTTGCCACAGTTGTTCAAAGATGTTCCACACAATGTCCACATACTCATCTGTGAGGTAGATCAGGCTGCATCCTGAACTCTATTCTCTGATGTCCCTGGTTGTACGTTTTGGTAATTGGCACATTAGATTTTGGCCTTCAACTTCAGTTAGTACTAAATCTTATTTGTATTCAGTTCAGTCATTATGAAGAGCAGATGACCACTCCTCTGCCTGGTAATAAAAGTCTTAGGGCCTTTAATTCTATTTTCTATGCTGCTGAACAGGGACCTTGAAATAACACAAATTCCTGTATGTGCCATGTCTTAAACCATGTCCAAGGCTGAGAAGAAAAGCAAAGATGCCAACCACCAACAGTGTCAAATGAGATTTATAATATTAGCTAAACTCTATAACAAAAAACGATTTCTTACACTTAAAAAAAAGTCATAACAAACTTGCTTTGTAAATCAAACTCTTAACATTTCTCATTTGGCATCTTAACACCTTATTACTGTATCCCATCAGCAAAATAGTCATTTCTTCTAACTTGCTTGTAAGCAAGCAAAAAGATGTCCAAAGTAATTTAAATATCTTGCCATTTTCAGAAGTTTGCCCGAAGTTGCCAGGCCGCTACAGCATCCACTCAAAAGGCTGAGGATGGCTTGGATCCACTTGCCCTTTGGAAAGCAGCTCTCAGCTGCATGTCTCACCCGTGTGTAGCAAATGGGCTGAAATGCCACCAAATGGCCCACTTCCTCATCAGAGCTGCAGCACAGTGCATGAGCCTGCTTCATTCTGATCGAACAGGACACAAGCCAAGAGGAAACAAGAACACTTGGGAGTATTTAAGGACTTACTGATGTTAGTCTAATGCAGTCACGGGAGGGATAATATTTGTTTTGGGTTATGGCCAGATGACAATGTAATGGTCTCATCTGGGTAGTCAAGACCCTTCATACGTGATAAACACTTCCCCAGAATGCATAATTTACTAAAAGGCACATGTAGAGTGCATGCTTGCACCCAGCAGAAATGCTCTCTAGCCAGAGCTCAGACTGGAAAGCTTTCCTAGCAAAAGGGAATAATGATGCCAGAGAAAAGGTTGAACAGTGATTTGCCTCAGTTAGACATGGGACAGTAATAAGAAATGAGGAGGAGCCCCAGTTTTACGGAATGCCCCAAAGAAAATGTTAAGTATTCTTTTCTTCAGAAACAAGTTCAGTGGCAAAGCTTTGGTGGGAAGATGCTAATTTGCTCTTGGTAGCAGACCTGATTTTTTTCAGCGTTTCCCTTTTTCCCCATCTCATCACCTTAAGGCCTCAAATATGAAAGGGCAGACAGGCCCGGGGGATTTACCAGGTCCTGTCATAGCACATCAGACATCAAAAGAGCATTTCACTATTTTTATGTTTCTTCCAAATCTACACCATAAGAAAGCTATTCTGTTTTCCAAGTGCATATAAAGTGTTCTGATGTTCAATTCCTAAAATAAAAGGAAAAAAAAATCAGAAAAAAAATTACTATGTCCTTCCAAATAACACAGTATTGCTTCAGCTAAAATCCAGACTGGCCGTGGTTCCATTTTTATGGAAGCTATCTTTCTCATACATACAGCTGTAAGAGCACTACAAGTGCTTAGGTGTTGTACCTCCATGGAACAAGAAGTGGACATGGGGTAGAAGGAAGTTCACGGGCACTTCATTTGCAGGCCTAGAAAGTGACCTCATGGCAAAATGTGTGGGAACATCTGGAGCTGCATACCAGTGAAGCTTGGTACCTGCCACAGCTGCTTGCTGCTGAGCCACACCGCACACCCGTGCCCATATGAATGTAGGGCACTGGGTGGGGGTGGGACACGGAGGCTGAGGAGGCAGCCATCCCTCCTCTGCTGAGGATGAGTTCCATGCTGTTCCCTCATCATTCAATATTATATCAGAGTGTAACTTTTACGCTGCACCAAGGATGAATTACAACTACTTGAAGTGGATCTGCCATGGTTATCCACATTTGTCATTTTAGAGACGTGGGTGTGACACAAAGGGGTACCTGAGAGAATGGAATGGAAGACAGATTATCACTTTACTGAAGTGGGGTCTGTGTTGTTACCCAAGAATTTTCCAAGGAGAAACAAACCTTAAACACTTCCAAAAGTCAAGACTCTTCCAGGAAAGAAGCCTCTGAAAAACGCATCAAAGAGCTAACATCAAATGTCTTCTCAGCTGCAGAATCCAAAAGATGAATTTTAGTAGTTATCTTTCAACACCCATCTGATCAGTGCTTCAGAGTAAGTCAAAATTAAAAATGTAAAAGAAACACAAAATGCTCTGCAGAGAAATTCCTGATTTTGGCAGTCCTATGAACATAGTCATAGACCTTCACTTATGCTGGCCTAAGAATTCTCAGCAGAACGATGTGCTCTACTTACAACTAAGTGCACGTCCTTATGTCCCAATGTCTCAGTACATCGAATCAGCAACATTTACTGGGTTCATGCTGATAACACGCTTAGTATACTTGAGAAGAGTATTCCAAGCAGTGCTGGGAGCCAGGCATAATGCCACAGCGCCTGGTGGGATAGCTCTTACCCTTCCTTTCAGTTGACAGAAATGAGTATTCTCAAGTATGAAATAATGACCTCCAAATAAAACTGATACATGCAAGAGGTCTATGCAAAGCCATTCAGGAATCCAGAATATGCGGATAAGGAGACATGACTGTGCATTGTTCTGTGGGAATGGGTTGATACATACGCTTGTGTGCATTCAGCAGCAGAAGAAGTAAAAGAAAAGGAGCAAAAAGATTGTGCGAAACAAGGGAACTCCTGGTGTTAGGTGGCAACTAGCAGAAAAGGGGGCTGCATTTGATGTCATTCTGTGGCATGGCACTACAAACACCTGATTGCGTTATCCATTTCTGCTCTGCTAAGAGAGTTGAGTAAAAACTGAGAATATCGTGGTTGTTCTGTAATGACCAACATTGGTGATTCCTTAGTTTGCATTAAGGACAAGCACTCTGCACTCTGTTCTTGGCGTATGTAGGTATTCCAGAACAAAACAAGCAGCCCACAACAAAGACCATTTCAGGATCCCCTGCTCTATCATTGTAATTCTTTACGTGGGAGCTGTACAAAACTGAGGCAATGTGTAATGGGCACAAGCTACCCCAAGCAGAGGCTCATCTAAAAAGCTCATTTTGAAAAAGCAAATTATACATTTAGCAACCACTACAGCGTTTAAAAGTCATCCTTTTTGATACCCTGTTGTAAAGCAAGCTTTAACATCATAGGATGTCCCCAGAAAGTTAACACATGTATCTCCTAAATTTCCTTGTTGAAGGTTGATCAAATGTGTAAGGGTGAGTTACTCGAAAGGATTTCTCTTTGATATTTTAAATCCTTCCTGGCTCTTTAAAAAGGCCTTCTTTCCCTACTTCAGTGGTATCTGGAGGCTAACACCCAACCACAGAATCACAGAATCACAGAATGATTCACGTTCAAACTCCCCTCTGTAGGTTCACTGAGATGAGTGAGCAAATTAATGCAACAAAAGCAGCTCATCCTGCTTGCTTCCTCTTTTACTTGGATCCCTGCTTATGTCAGAAATACAACTTCAGTTTGCAAAACTATAAAAATGACCTGTGAAAACAAATCCATTCCCTTCAGAACTCTCACGCATTTTCCATGTGATTCCTCACAGTAATTTGAGCAAATAAATACCTTATATTACAGCATTCTTCTTGACAGATCATGCATGAGAAGTGCTTTAGAGACTTTCAGTAGCCTGCGCTTAAAACTCTTTTCTCATTACAAATAGGCACAGGTAGGAACGGAATTTTGTTTCTTCTGTAAAATTTTTCTTTTAGGTAGAGGAATAAGGAAGAATCAAACTACTTGGCCAACGGGGGCTGTGGAACCAGATACAAGAAGCTTTGTCTTCCCTTTTCCTTTCATATGCTATCAAATGAAAGAAGAAACGGAGACAACCTTTAAAGAAAATGACAGTGCTTTTGGAAAAAATCTCTAAACAGATTACAGCCTTTGTGTCCTGAATGTTCTTGGACCACGAGAACACTTGTAGAGTTTGGGAGGCAAAGCTGACCACCAGGCCAGCTACAATTTAACTGAATGACTCCCAGCTTCTGCTTTCTGATGTCATCTCGTCCGAGTTTCCCTCAGATCTGGACAATGAAAGAGGTACCTGAGTTGCAGCAGCCTGCAGCTGGCTCTCTTCTGCTATCCAGCTTGTCTGGGGACCCCTTCTCTTTCCTGATGTGACTGAAATATCATTCAGTGGTGAAGTTGTAAAATTGACCTGCCCTCAGCACATCTGCTAGGATCTATACAGATCTATACAGATCTGTACAGACTGCAAATGACTGTGCAGAATTCAGACCTGAATACACCATAAATCAAAAATGGTCTTTGATATCAAAAACATAGTATGGTTCTTTGTGCACTCAAATACTCGTTATATTTATCTCAACTATACTGGCGGAAATCTATGGCATTTGGCCTACTACACTGAAAAATGTTGTTTGGCCTTTTTTGTTTTAATTTACATTAACAACCAGAGAAAATTTACTAACATGCCTTGGAAATGAGAAAACAAATTAAAGCAATGAATAACCTCTATTCCTTAATGCAAATGGAGATAAAATAATGATGTAATATAACAGAGACGAAGACTAATATCTGCAGTAAATATCCTGCACCGTAACTTGGAAATGAGGAACCCTTAATGCTGTTCTGCATGAAGCACCAGGAAGGAGCACCACAACAGGAAGCGCAATGCCTCAGATCAACATCCATTTGGGATGGGAAGACTAACGTTCAGCTAATACTACCTGAAGAAGTTTAGTTAATCTTCCACATATAAATGCAAAAGCAAATAGCTAGAAAGATGAGCGAATAAAAAATGAGCAAGAATCAGGTACAGTGCGCTTATTGTCTTTTATTGATCTCACTATTTACATAAGCAACCGGAAAGAAACTTTTCCTTTCTCTCCCAAGGGAACATTTCATTTGTATAATTTGCTCTAAAGCACAAAATAGAGTTATTTACACGAAATTTACTCCTTTTGCTTTGTTTGCTTGCTTTCCACGAGCCCTAAAAGCACCGCGTCAGCTTCCAACAAAGTCGTATCAGTCGTTGCACCCAGGAACCGAGATGTGAGCTCAAGGTCCAGCAGTCTCAGGCGCACTCGGGATCCTCTCTGATACTTGCTGCAAAGAAAAGGGGAGAAGAGGAAAAAGGTAAGTTTCGTTAAGCAATGGTCCTGCATCTCCTTACAGCTGCTCTCCTGCCCGCAGACTGAAGTAGCAAACAACATGTTGTTGTAATGGAACTTAAGGCTGAATCATAATGCATCAGCACTAGAAGAGTGAACTTTTGGTGTAAAGATAAACTAAACACAGAGTTTCTCAAAAACATCAGTGTTTAGTTTCATGTCTCCTTTACTTTCATGCATTCTTCAAGCCTTACCTGTCACTGAAACTCGTTTCACCAAAAGGATGACAAATACTAGACAGACAGAACAGCTTTACATACTCAGTGACAGAAAAATTAAGTTGATACACGTTAATAACTCTATGCAGGAATCTGCTGGGACTTACTAACACTGCAGAGCCCCTCTTCCTTGAAGTAATCCTGCCCATGGAAGAGAAGACACTACCAAATCCCACTGAAGAGCAGATATTATAGAGGAAATTGTGTTTTCTATCAGGATATTTTACTTTACTATCTGGTATCATGCACACAATTATCTGCAGGGCAACACATCATTAAAGGGGAGGACAAGTCATCGTTAGGTCAGTGGTGACACTGCTGTTATCAAGGAAGCGTAATGCCAGATAACTGCAGCTAGTATTTCTCACTTTGGACCTCAGGCAAGAAAATTTCTCTTCACAGTCTCTCTTCTAAAGCTGAATAATGTCTGCAAGTTTTCTGCTACATAAAAGAAACCCCACAACTACTGCCTTGCCTACAGGGTTGTGTTTTATTTACTTTTTTTTTCCCCCCTTTCGTTTGCTCTTTAAGTCACAGAATTATAGAATACCCTGAGCTGGAAGGGACCCACAAGGATCACAGAGTCCAACTGCTGGCTCCACACAGCACCCCCCAGAATCCAAACCCCAAGTCTGAGAGCATTATCCAAACACTCCCTCAACTCCGGCACTCGGGGCCGTGCCCACCGCTCTGGGCAGCCTGTTCCATGCCCACCGCCCTCTGGTGCAGAACCTGTCCCTAACCCCCACCCGCCCCTCCCCTGACGCAGCTCCATGCCGTTCCCTCTGTCACTGTCGCTGTCACAGAGAGCAGAGCTCAGCGCTGCCCATCCGCTCCACTCAACACACTTGAAATACCACGTACTTGCTTAAAAAAACCCATAAAATTGAAGACATTCATTTGCCCAAAATGTGAGTAAAAACTGCTGTGGTGAAGAGTATGGCACAGCAACCAAAGCCACAGAACATTTTATGAGGGGTATGATCAATTCTATCCCTTTGTCTATTTGCATTTCAAAAGAGAACACTTTCAGAAGTGATGGCAATAATCCATGAAAGCTAACATGTGACAATTAAGAATAATAATACAAAGGCAAAACAAAATGAAAAGACGATGCGTAAGACCCGTAAGGATGGAAAGTATCTGCCAGGATTTGCTCGGCTCATTTAAAAGAGAATGTTCCCCAAAGAAGCCAGGATGTTTTGAGATAAGGTGAAGAAAGAGGAAAGATCCTCACTACTTCCCGCAGCCAATGTCTGAAGAGCCTTAAATGAAGATACCTGCTGGCTAGTGATTTTTATTTGGGAAAATGGGAGAAATCTGTAGAAAATTCTCTAGTATTGATCCAAACTTTACCTTCTTCAACAGCTGCTGGCTAGCTGGGGTGCCTTAGCATCCAACCATCAAGCTACCCTGATCCCTGATACTATTTTTGGCATAGATAACCGCACCTTTCTGCCTTTATCGATGAGTGTGAGTAGCGGATGAAGCATGAGAGAAGGCAAACAGTCTAGAAATGAAGGAAACTGTATACAGAGTAGAGCCGTACGAGATTCACTGAAAAGCAGACGGTACATGAAATTATTAAAGCTTGAGTGACACTACGCTCAGAGCCATGAGCTACAGCATTCTGTGCTGGTTTTGGAGGATGAAGGATATGTTTCCAACCTACTGAAACTTAATACTAGAAGTAGTGAGCTTGTGACAAATGTTACGAGACCAGTAATCCCTCTGCCTTTTGCCTTCTCCCTTCTACAGGAAAAGCAGCTCACCAACAGTGTAAAGCAGATGCAGTTGTGAAAACTGTTCAGAGTCCAGCACTTTCCTACGCAGTATTGAATTGGATTAAGCTTAGAATGGAATTAGACATCCTCACTATATTTGGCAGTGCAAAGCAAGGAAGATAGGAGTTACATATCTCTAACTGGAATACGAAATATTACTTTCATCATTCAACAGCTCCGTTTGGTCTGTTTGCTAGACTATAGGTGTGTTTCACAGCATAGATGGAATTGTTTTATTCTTATCAAAACTTGAAAAGTGCTATTCAGAATCAGGAAAGCCAATGAGGGAAAGCTGGGCAGAAACCGTGCTTCTCAGAATTCATAAATAATTTAATAAAACATATTAAGCACGACATCCCCATTTTAGCATCACTAAAACTTTGTTGTACAGTTTATACAGGACTCTCCTCAAGTTTTCAGACAAGACTTTTGCATATATCTGTAAGGAAAATCCAAGCAACTCTGTTTTTGTAAAAAACACTACAATCCAGATAACTTTAATTGTGCTAACATCATCTATTAAAGAACATTTTCCAGTCACAGCACATCTGATTACTGAGATCCTGAAGAACATCACTTTAAGAAGCTGACACAACTGGCAATTTGTGTGAATATAAACATTTGGGTTTATGACAGATGTCCCATAGAGCTAAGGCACTTTAGAATAAACAAGAAGTTGTAGAAAAAATAGAAAGAGCAATACAACTTGCAGTGGTGGTCTATCCACCACATTTAGGACAAGATGAAATGATAGGTTGCTCTATGCATAGGAATCATATTCTATCCACGAAGGTATTTATCCTTAAAACAGATAAAACTAGACTACGTTTAAAGCAGATGCTTGAAGCAGGACCCAGAAACAAAGCAGGCATTTAATTATTTTCAGACAGTGTCCTAGTAGACACAGAACACCAATGTAAAAGGAAAGAAGCTGTCTACTCCATTCTGTAAAAGGACTTGCTTTATTTTTGAGTAACAATGCTGGTATTCAAGACCATCCTATCTCATGACCATCAGCAGGAACCATTAACCATCACCCAACCCCCACGTGGGGAGCTTGTCAGGGATGCACACGTTTATCCTCTACTACTTCTTAGTGGCAGGTGAAAGTATTAAATTCACTTTGAAGCAAAGAAAGAAAGTTTGCTTGCATATATATATATATGCAAGGTATGGCAATAGGCAATTCTTTGCAAGTAGAGTCCAATCTTTCCCTACTTCTATATAACTTTTTTATAAAACAGTCATCAGAAGAGAGTGACAGAATTGAATTCATGGAGATAAAGCACATGGGACAGATATTTCATTCAGACCCCTATATCCTACCACACTTCTACACATAACACGCATCCTCATGAGAAAGGATTTATTTTCTCTGCTTCCTCCTAAAGGGCACTATCCCAGAGCACAGCTGTTCTCTGAATCCCCTTGCTATCAATTATACTTTATCAACATCCTAACCACCTAGGAGCAGCTTCTTTTTAAAAACAATAGCCCAATTTTCTTGCACAGACATACTCCAAGATATAAACGGACACTGAGAGCTTAAAGCTAACCTATCCTTTCCCACTAATAATCCTTTCCTCACAAGAGCTATCATCTTTAACTCTTTGAGAATGCCAGTTGTGGCTGGAGGTACTCCAGCTAGCACCCAGCCTGAGGTGGGAACTCACCATGGCTGGTACCGAGCCATGATCCCGACCCACTCCTACATGGTAGTGATGTGGGCACCCATTTGAAGCACTCAGCAGAAGCCTTCACCTGAAATTAAGCCATGGATCAAAGCGCTCCAAAAAGCTTTCCGTAGTTTGAACAAGTACTCGCAGGCTTCTCTCCATCTGTTCTGGAGTGGGCAAAATGCTGGGAATAAAGGCACACCTCTCCTCAAGTGTCCATTTACGGAGTATGACTTAAGTTGGAGGTAACTCAAATAATTGTTTCAGTGCTTTTTCTTTAGACTGTCGTGGAGAAGAAATCTGAGAAGCAAGTAGAAAAATCTTCTTTGAACAGTAAGTCTGTGCAGCCATACATTGTGATGTTTTAAATATGTAGGAGCACGGAGAAAACTCACAGTGGAGCTTTGATAGCACTGCTTACACTCCTTAAAAACACTTTAAAAGCAAATTAAAAAATAAATGTTTTTGTCCTCTCATTCCATTAAAAGTAGCGTGGTGTTTTTTTCTCTGACAGTACAGAAGCAGCACAGTGTGTGCTTTCAAACCCAAGCAACATGGCAGCTTCCTTGTGACTAATTACAGCTCCTTTACGGCCACCTGGTCCTTACCCTAATCCTTTCCCCTTTCCACTGAAGCTTCACATCTCTTAAAATCTTAATAAACTAAAGGAAACATCCCCCAAGCCCCAGAACTCTTCAGTCAAGACTTTCAGCTTATAATTTTCACAAAGTAAGTCATTTTAATATGTCCCCTTAAAACGTATTCATAAACTACAGTGACAAGAAATAAAAAGACGTATCTTTACACAATGAAATTGAAGGGGTATGGCACGGCGTACTTCAGCTCTTGCTAACTTTCCAGAAGGCTGGGGAGGGAAATGTTATTTTTTAATATCAAAGTCGTTTCAGGCTACAGCGAAGGAGTTAACTCAGAAAGCAACGAGCATGTGAAAGTAAGGAGACTGTAACTGAAAAGTATTTTTTGATCGTAATTATACCGTTTGCTACCAGGAAAATGGGAGAGCAGCTTTGCGAGTATGCAATTTCACATGTTGAGGAAGCATCCTCATTACTAAACAGCATCAAGAATGTTATTCAAACACTAAATTATAGGTGCAAACATTAAAGCGTTTTGTTAAACTATCCAATATTTAACATCGCCTGTGATCTCCAATTAGCAAGCAGTCCTTTTTCCATTGAAACTATTCAAGTGATTATTTTGAAGTTCAAAGCAACAAACGTGTTATTCTGGAGAAGGGTGCCTCAGATAGCATACAGTTACAGAAACGGTTGAGTCCCACGGGGTCTCCCCTACTATTTCTCATTTTATAAATCCCTCTCACTGATATCCTCTGTTCCATGCCATGAAAATGCAGGGCTGCGATTTTGAAAGACAAACAGACAATTTCAGCTTACATTCCTTCTGTTTTACTGCTGTTTTTCAATTTCCACTGCTTTCTTTTGGAACGATAAATAGTGAAATTCAAAGCTAAATGAAATGCCTAGGGTGCACTACAACCACTCTCACCCACCATCCATTCTTCCACACCAGCCGTCCCACCCCCATTAGCCTGCCTGTCTGAAGGGAGAAGGAAAACAGCTATTAAACCTGGTTTGACACTCCTCTACTGAGGGCATGATTTAGAGGATTTGATTCTTGTTTGTTTTTAACATTTCCCGACACATTCTAGCTTTCCAAAAGTGAAATCAAAGGAATCCCTGGATTGCCTTCCTTGCAAAATGTATTTTAAAATGCACTTCATACCACATCAGAGATGAATGCTATAACCTCTTCTCTATGGCAAGTGAGGGAAGTTTTGACAAAAGAAACTTGCAAAATGTGGCTGCTGTCATCTGAGAATGTGTATCAGGTACCGTTATGGTTTCATGCAATGATTTATGCCAGTTACTTTGTCAGTCTGTAACGTAAAGCACATCTTTTAACTTGAGAGGAAACATCACTCCAAAGGAATAGAATTAAATCTGAGTCTTTGGCTCAGATCGTTACATTTTTTCTCCTGTTTAATCTATGTAATGAACTATCTTGATAAAAAAAAATCGTAACCTATAAAATGCTAAAAAATAAAGACCATTATATGCCTTGGCATAATAAATATACTAATTTAGACTACAAACTATTAAAAAGCATAGCTCTTCATGCTTATAGGCTCCAGAAGTTCAGCAAACTGCTTACAAGATTAAAAAAAAAAAGGAACCAGGGAAAAAGATTCCCATGAAACATGCTCTAGCAGGCACTCTTCTGTCCATCTTTCTGCAGCTGATCCCTGTCAGTTTCTGTCCCTTTCCTCCCCCGTGCTGGGACCTTCTCTTGGGCAAATACTCTTCATGTTCTAAGTCTTCAGCCCTCCAAACCGTAACCAGTTTCCACAATTCTGATTTTTGTGTTCCTCTTAATATATGCAGTCTTGATCTTCGTCTTTTCCTACACTCCCTGTTTCCCTAATCACATCCTCATCTGATTGCTGTCTCCCCAGGATCTCTGACCAAGTGTTCCATGTTTCTTCTGTCCTGGGAAGAACTATAAGACATTTCCTCTGGTCCTCTCTCACTTTGCCTCCTCTTCTTCTTACAACGCTCCTCAGTTTTCTCAGCCAATTCCAGTCCCATTGCACCAGCAGTCCCGACAGGTCTCTCATAAGGGATTAAAAACAGTAGGTTTTGATGAACTAGACAGACGCTGTTTGTTGAAAATTCAAATCAGACTGTTTTTCCCCCTTACTTTCTGGGTAATGACACAAGCTATGGGAAATGGCACTGCATTTAAAAACTTGCTCAGCCTTGGTGCTCAACCCTCAAGGTTTGTACAGCTTGGAGAAGCTGACACACAGGAAAAACATTGGCAAGCCAGAATAATTCTCGTACTGTCAGCAGGTTTTTGCAGACATATCTTCCAACCCTGCTCCCGTTTGAGCTGATAGTAAGTACTTCCCACACCCTTTCTTTGTCTTTAAGGTCCACTGTCGCAGATCTCCTTTCTCTTGGGAGAGGCTCGATGCAAAAGATGGGTGAGGAAGCTAGAATGGCTTACTGGTGGCAGAGCGCAGATGAAAGAGATACCTGAATCTCCAGTTGCATGCGAATCCAACTGCAGAGATTGAGAAGGGGCTAAAGAAGGGGGAAGCTTGGGCACTAATGGTTTTGGGGCCTCTATGAAGGGAAAATACTCAGAGAAATCCTGGGAGGTGAGAGTGGTGTCTGGAGGAGGTGCACGCTGAGGAATACAACTTTGGAGAATTAGAGTGATGTCTTCGGAGAAAATTGGGTTCGTAAGAATTGCTGTGCCTGAGAGAAAACAGAGAAGAATGGATGGAGCTACCATTTGGTTCTCCTTAATCAACTATGGCCACATGCTGAGGACTGCTCTTTGCCAAAGGACTGCTGAAAAGTACCAGCCTCTTTGCTGAACCTCCTTATTCCCATGTCTTGCCCAGCTCTCTTTTTGGCTATCGGGACCTACGTAATAACACCATCCATAACAACTACCCTCTGGCTCGCTCAGTCACTTTTACCGTTCGTTTATGGCAGAAGGCAAGTCACACTTACACAACATTTGGCCTGTAAGATGCAGACTGCACACACACACACCAGTCACTCAGAGAAGAAGGAATAGAAGATTTTAGCTCTGAATATCTGACAGTATTAACGTCATGGTAGAAGTCTGAGAAAACTGACAGTAGGAAAATGGGATCATGCAGAGAGAAAGTACTGCTCTAACAACAGACTGTAAGCCTCACAATTTTCCCTGCACGCAAATTATCCTGAAGCATCACGGAGTGTGCAGATCTTGAATGCATACCTGCATTTAAATATGGGAGAACACTACCCACATTTAAACACGCTAAGTAACACTTTTTAAAGTTTCAATTACTTGTTAGTGTCTCTTTAATCCGAATGTCTCAAGAACAATCTCGGCTACTTTTATTATGAATAAACAATACAAATACAGAACAGATTTTCTGATGAAAAAGAGGTCGTGATGCTCCTGTAAAAGGGACATTTTCAGATTCCGTCAGGAACATTTCTTTGCATGCTAACACTTGCATTATTCATTCAAATGGCTTTCACAGTTAATAAAAGCCTATTCAGAGACAACATGAAAATCTTACTGGGGAGTGGCACCTTATAAATACGAATGCTTTGACACTGTCAGTTCGATTTTCAAGAACTGGCAAGGAAGAGTGCGAAGCATGGGGTAAAAATACTTAAAAAAACCAGCAGAATGCCATGCAGCTGTCTTTGAGAAAACCCAGTATTTGACGGCTTCTCTTTCTGCTACTAATAGCTACTATTAGAGAAAGAGAACTGGAGAGGGACAGTTCTGCAGAAGGTACGTTTCAGATTTAAAAAAAAATGCATTTCACAAGGCACAAGAAACAGAACAGGCAAACATAAAAATATCTGTGAAGAGCGCTGTGGGTCCAAACAGGACTAGCTTGATGTTGGCAAGAGTGAGCACAGACTGCTATGGCAGCTTTCAGAAGTACTAAAAGGAGGAAAAACTTCTAAGAAACAGTGGGAAACAAGGTATGACTAGACATAATTAAGATGTTAGAAATAACAAAGATCATCGTAAAGCTTTGATGCCTGAGGTTAAGGACATACAGACCACATCGCTGAATGTAACTATCAAAAGGAACTCAGAAGGTACATCAGAAAGTTAGTTTTGGAGGCAATAAAGAAGAAGTGGACAGCTGGATATGTCAGAAGAAATATCAGAAGAGGCATGGAAGGACAACTGGAAGTTGCAAGCTGGAAGCACATAAGGAGAAACTTCCAGGAAAGAAACTGTGTCACTGGGTCCAGCATCAAGGTGTGCACTGGGTTCTTGAAACAGAAAGGAGCAGAACAATGCTAAGGGGAAGAAAAAAATATCTTCCCTATCTACCTGATCTATGTGATCTCGAAGAATACGACTTAGTAAAAAGCAGTCAGGAGCATGAACTTCCAGCTGTTTAAGGAATTACTGGATGATATCCCCTGGGAAGCTGTCCTTAGGGACAAAGGAATGGAGCAGAGCATTTAATGTGGTCTCTTATGACTTCATTATCTCAAAATTGGAAAAATATGGATTTGAAGGGTGAACTATTCAGTGGATAAGCTAGGCGGTTGTGGTCAATGGCTCTGTGCCCAGGTGGAGGCTGGTGATGAACAGTGTCCCCCAGGAGTCCATGCTGGGACCGGTGCTCTTCAGCATCTTTATCAGCGACACAGACAATGGCAACGAGTGCACCCTCAGCAAGTTTGCTGATGACATCAAGCTGAGCGGTGCAGCTGGTACAACAGAAGGAAGGGATGCCATCCAGATGGACTTGGACAAACTTGAAAAGTGGGGCAACAGGAACCTAATGAGGTTCAACAAGGCCAAGTGCAAGGTGCTACACCTTCGTCGGGGCAATCCCAGATACAAGTACAGACTGCGAGAAGAATTCATTGAGAGCAGACCTGCAGATAAGGACTTGGGGGTCTTCACGGATGAAAAGTTGAACATAAGCCAGCAGTGTGCTCTTGCAGCCCAGAAGCCAGCTGTATCCTGGACTGCATCAAAAGAGGGGTGGCCAGGAAGGCGAAGGAAGTGATTCTCCCTCCCTGCCTTCGTGAGCCCCCAGCTGGAACAATGCCTGGAGCTCCCAGTACAAGAAAGACACGAAAGTGTTGGAGCAAGTCCAGAGGAGACCCCAAGAAAGGCTAAGGGGACTGGGCTTGTTCGTCCTGACTCTGGGGAGACTTCATTGCAGCCTTTCAGTGTTTAAAAGGAGCTTATAAACAAGATGGAGACTGACTTTTACACGTTCTGATAGTGACAGAACAAGGAAGAATGGTTTTAAACTAAAGGAGGGGAGATTCAGATTAGATACTAGGAAGATATTTTTTACCGAGAGGGCGGCGAGGCACACGAACAGGCTGCCCAGAGAAGCTGTGGATGTCCCACCTCTGGAGGCATTCAAGGCCAGGTTGGAAGGGGCCCTGGGCAGCCTGATCTAGTGGTTAGCAACCCTGTCCATGGGCAGGGGGGTTGGAACTTGATGTCCCTTTAACCCACGCCAATCTATGATTCTATGATTCTATGATGCTTTGATTTACGCACTCTTTGGTGACTGCTTATGTGTTTTCTGGTCAACAAAGAAACACTGATAAATTCTCATTAAGGCGATATACAAACACAAACTGAGAAAACAAGTAACTAATGAGGTTTGGGGTTTTTGTTTTTTATGTTATTTTTTAATAGCTGTGGAACAATTAAAGCCCCAAAGAAAAAATAAGTCATTTCATCTTTTCCAACAGTGAAGAAACCAAAGATTGATAGTTAAAAATATCTGGGTAAAAAGGAAAAAATAAAGCTTCTGTCATTAGAGGAACAAATTGAGAAGCAAAATAATTAATGGTTTTCACAGAGTCAGATAAGCTTATCCGCCATAGTCCTGTCTCCAAATTCTCTTGGGAAGCAGCTTCCTCAAGGATTTTGAACCGTTTTGAAGTGGAGACAAATGTCATTTTCTCCATCCACCCCATCTGTGTGATCTTTCAACTGGAGCTGCGTAAGCCTACATTTCAAACCAAAACGTGTTTATTGTATTTAGAACTGCCAGCCAGAACAGGAAAAGTCATGACAAATCTGTGCGTATTTCAGCAACTCCCAGAGAGGAACAGGGTCTTCTGACAGGCTGTAGCAAAAGAAACAATGTGAAATGGCTATTTCCTTGTCTATGAAAACTAAGGCAAATATTTAATGTTATTTGTTTCTAATTTTAAGACATTTTCTTAGAACTATTATATGGAAGACCCTGAATAGATGTCCTAAAAACAATTTCAGAGAAGGCACTCTTCAGAAGAGTTTTTTTGTACAATTAAACAATTAAGACCTGAAAGTACATCAGCTATACCTGCAGAGTCAGACCACTTTTGTTAGTGCATCAAATTAGGCTGTTAAAACAACTACTCATTGCTGCACATGCTTAGGGCAAACTCGTGACCATCCAAACCATGCCAACCATACCTTGTGAGCCTGCTTGCCAAGGAGAGAGTGTTATTAGCCGGGCTTGGCTCAAACAATTCACTGCCCACAAAGCTACTTTAATGTACTGTCTCTACTGGGAAAAAAAAAAACACAGTAATCCAACAATACATTACGATACTTTCCCATCACTGCAGCAGTTCCCACCACAGGCAACACTTTGTCTCCAACAAAGAAGCCTCACATTCTGCGTCTGCAAAAAAACCTATCCATACTGTAGGGATGCCAAGAGGAACATCTGTGTGCTCAGAACTACACAAAACTGGCTTTTTGTGTGCGTGTGCCCGTGTGAAAGAGCCGGGGGTGGGAGCGCGCAGACAATAGCTCGTGTGACTGCCTGGTAAGGAAATGCTCTTTCATTCCCTTCCTCCCTCCTTTAATTTATTTTTTAATCTGAACAAGGGAGTCAAACAGCCGCTGCAGCTATCAACTACTTCTCCAAGCCTAAGGAAAAGGGTTAAGTTTTTCCCACATTACTGGTTTTAGCCTGGACTTACTTTCACCATAAAGGATTTCTTTAAATGCTAAGCATATAATCTGAGGATTCTGGGTCTAATTTTCCATTTAGCACTAATTATTACAGCTGTAACACATACTTATTAAATGCTCAAGTACAGACAGTAAAATGTCTCCCACAGTATCTCCGTCTCCCATAACATCCTTGTAGGTAAGCTTAGGAAGAAGTCTGGGATAAATGAGTGGAAAGTGAGGTGGACTGAGAACTGGTTGACTGGCAAAACTCTGAGGGCTGTGATCAGGGCGCAGGTCCGGTTGGAGGCCTGTAACTAGCAGTGTTCCCCAGGGGTTGGTACTGGGTCCAGTCTTGTTCAACGTCTTCATCAGTGATACGGATGGAGTAATGATACGAAGCTGGGAGGAATGTCTGATATTCAGCAAGACCTGGTCAGGCTGGAGAGTTGGGCAGAGAGGAACTTAATGAGGTACAACAAGGGCAAGTGCAGAGTCCTGCATCTGGGGAGGAATAACCACACTCATCAGTACAGGTTAGGGGGATGACCTGCTGGAGAGCAGCTTTTCAGAGAAGGACCTGGGTGTCATGGTGGACAACAGGTTGGCCATTAGCCAGCAGTGTGCCCTTGTGGTCAAGAAGGCTGATGGTATCCTGCAGTGCAATAAAAACAGCATGACCAGCAGGTTGAGGGAGGTGATCCTGCCCCTCTCTTCTGCCCTGGTGAGGGCACATCTGGAGTACTGTGTCCAGTTCTGGGCTCCTGGGTCCTCAGTTCAAAAAAGGGAAATTCTAAGGAGTCCAGCAGAGAGCCACAAAGATGATCAGGGCCTGGAGCATCTCCCTTATGAGGAAAGGCTGAGAGACCTGGGACTCCTCACCCTGGAGAAGACTGAGGGAGGATCCTTATCAACGCTTATGAATATCTAATAGGTGGGAATCAAGTGGATGTGGCCAGGCTCTACAGTGGTGCCCAGTGACAGAACAAGGGGCAATGGGCACAAAATGGAACACAGGAAGTTCCGTACAAACTTGAGGAAAAACTTATTTACTGTGAGGGTGACAGAGCACGGGAACAAGCTGCTCATATAAGTTATGGAGTCTCCCTCTCCGGAGACAGCCAAAACTAACCTGGATACATTCCTGTGCAACTTCTGTAGGGAACCTGCTTTAGCAGAGGAGTTGAACTAGATAAACTCCAGAGATTCCTTCCAATCCGTACGTTTCTGTGATTCAGTAGTATGGATGCCTTTGATGGCTTTGATCATGAATATAAACAGTGAAATTTAGAAAGACAACAAAACATACAAATAGTGTTGCCTTTCTGAATGGGGGGATCAGTCATTTGGGGAGCAGTGCAAGAGAATGTGAGGTAGGAAACGACACTATCAAGAAATTAAAGTTGTAAAGCAATGAAAAGCCCAGTGCAAAGACCATCACTTACAAGAGAGCATCTGCATTGTGTTTCAGTTCAGATCTACTTCATCAGCCATTTAAATATCCAACGATTATTTGCTGATGGACTGAAATATTCTGTTTTATTCCTCACTTTAAAAGCATCCCCCGGTGGTGTGGACTTCTGAAGCAGTGACATTTAAATATGATCAAGTTCCAGGCTACGTATGAAAACCAGAAGAAACTCAAAGTTTCTCTGGAGCTACGGTTACTAATGCCATATCCTCCTCTGCTTCCTGCCTGTGTGGCGCAATCCCAGAGCTCAACAGTTATCAGTGACTCTGCCTGTTTCATGCCTCACCTTTAATGCCAGCATTGTCTCCAAAACCAGGAGCAAGTGGCCCAGGGAATCAATTAGCAGTGACTTATCTGTTTCCCTAAATATTTGTAACTCTTTAACCAAGGGTCTGAAATTACATCTCTCCCTTTGGGGAAAACGGAGACAGGAGATGTAAATCTGGAGCGGTGCTCAGCCTTTCAGTCAGCCCCCAAAGTGCTCACCCGGCTGGGAACGTGCTCAGGCATGAAACCAGTGCATGTGTGATGGGGCTGGGCGACAGTGCGGAACCACTCAGGTGTCCCCTCTGCGCAGTCTCCAGCAGTTGTGATATCCTGTAGGTTGGAATAAAATGCGTATCTCCACCTCAAACACCTTGTAAAAGAGGTGAGTGCAAAGAAGGAAGTGCAAACTATGGATTGTTTAGATAAACACAATTAAACGTGTGAATGCTCCATCCATGTTGTGGATGCCCCATCCTTGGAGGCATTCAGGGCCAGGCTGGATGTGGCTCTGGGCAGCCTGGTCTAGTGGTTGGTGACCCTGCACATAGCAGGGGGTTGGAACTAGATGATCGTTGTGGTCCTTTTCAACCCAGGCCATTCTATGATTCTATGATAAAGTCAGAGCATTTACTTTTTCCCACTACTGTGCAGAAGAAAAATGTTTGACCTTTTCTGTGCATAAATACATATTGCCAGAGAAGAATACAAATAATTTAGTATGATCTCTGCAGAAATACAATGGATTTTAATTCCCATTTTGCAGTTTTGAGTGAAACTAATTGATTAAAATAGTCATGAGAACAAGGTAAAAGTGGTTGTTGTTAGTCAAGTGTGAGGAATACACACGCTTTTTAAGGAATCGTCCACTTTTTCTCATTGTTATTGCCATACCTCCGACCCAATTTGAGAGTGTGACTGTGCTGGGTTTTGAGCAAATATGCACAAAACCACCATATCCTGCAGTATTTCCCCCTAGCAGCCCCCCCAGCCCATATCCTGACCTACTGGAGCAGAAAAAGAACACTGCTAAATGCTGTCTCATTTCTCTCTCTGTACATTTTGCAGCCAGTCCTTGATAATACACAACAAATATTCAAACCGTGTATCACAGTCTTAATTCATTGCTGCAGTTCCTCTGTAGTGCCCTCAATTCCTGACCTCTAAGCCCTACTGCCAAACTGTTTGCTACCTAATGAAGTGAAAGTCCACACCTTTGTATGTCGCAGTTCTGCAAGGTCTGCACTTGATCCATCAGAAATTATTTTCACTGCAGCTCTGAAAGTTTTCCCCAGATTCTGTATGAACTCACAGGAACAGACTTAAAGCCCCTCCACTAATTTTCTTTTCTCTTTCCTCTACCAAACACCCACACTTCTCAAAAACATCTAGAAGACACTTCAATAATCCAATAATTTCACTTTCTTTTCTAAAAAGGAAAACATTCTGCAGCAAACAGAAACTGAATGTTTAACTCAGTATTTTCATCTTAAGTTCACGACAAACGAGTTTTGTCTTTCAATCGGTTTTGAAGTTTTCCAGGAATAGAGAGCTAGAAAAATCCTGCCAGCGAATTACTGCAGATATAGAGCGGAGGCACACATGAACAGAGCAGAATACTGGAAATATCTGCAAAGAGGCTCAAGCACATTCACCCGTTACCCTTCCATACGCTCCTCTAGGTCACACAGCCCTTTGTTTTCCAATCTAATCTTTCAGTCTCTTTCATTATCCAACTCGCTCTGAAAACCTGCTTATCATCCTGTCACTCCCAGGCACTGCTCTGCAGAGAACTGCAGTGGAGGCTGCGCACTGGCTCTGCAGTGGGGCATTACCCAACCGCACTGAAGGAGAGGATTGCATACACCTGTAGTCTTATTTTTGTTCTGCCCTGGAAGAAATGGGGATCTTGAAGCCTATGGAGCCAGGACTGCCTCGGTGTACTCATCCAGCATAAATCCCAGCTGCTAAATCTGACCCTTCTCCCACCTGCTCCTGAGGCCATCCCCATGACAGTCCAAGCTCTCTGACTGCCAACCGGGTCAGGGAACTGGATCCGTGTGAAAACTAACTGAAGCAAAAAAATAAGGTCAGTTTCCTTCTGCACCAGCTCCCTGACACAGCTCTGAATGCAGCTGCACAAGGGAGGCGGCAGTGCCAGCAGCTGAGGATGATGCCAGCAGCATCCTACCTGCTTCTGCTCACAGCTGGAGACAAGGCCATAAAAGGGCTTCAGACTCCTCTGCCTCCCTTTCCACTACCGAACGAAATCAAGAAGAATCAGGTGGAGAATAGGGGAAAGGACAACACGCTGTGCTGGTCTATCATATTAGCAGGATTCTTTAAAGCAAATGAAATCAATAGAGAATTCACGATTTAGAAGCCTAGAATAAAAAGGATACCTGAAATGTTAGAAACTAGTCTTGCAGTAAAGGCAGCTTTTGGTTTAAGTGCCAACTTTTTCCTAAAGATTCAGTAATATCAACAAAACAAAGAATTGTTTTGTCTCAATCGATGTTCAAATCAACTTGGTCATTGAAAAGGGAGCTGCTTATCGCTTTGACCTATCCAAGAATTCAGAGCTTGTGCTTGTATTTGCTAGCAAAAGTAGCAGAGATCTCAAGATTGCTGCTGTACCTTTTACTTCTTAATCTTTTCTTTCTAGTTCAAGAACTTCAGCTCCTACTATTGCTTACATTCTCCTGGAATATAGTAAGACACAATTAATCACGATAACAAAATCCTATCTAATTTGTGAGTAAAACTAATTGTGGTACAGTATTTCTTTTCTATCATCTTCTAAGGTGCCTTGCAGCTTTCCCACAGTATTAAGTTCCCAGTATAAGCACACACACACACAGGGTGCCTAGGTGACAACTCATTCCAACCTAAACCACTTTTTCAAACAAACTTCTCCAAACAATGTATTATCTACATTTTAAGTGGGGGGTGAAACTCTACCACTCTCTCCATAAAAAGGACAGGGAGGCTCATTGTGCTCAACAAAAGATTTAAGGGAAGTATTGACCGTACCAGCAGTCTGTAATGCTCTAGGTGGAAAGAATCACGCTAGAAATTTTCTCACACTGAGAAAAGGAAAAAACTACCCATAAGAGATTTTGTCTATTAACGAGTCAAACCTACTGCAATACTTTAGTAGCTCCATATAAAAGCATTTACGTACTCATTTTAATTGCGCCCGTAGTACAAACGCTTCTGAAGCTCATGGTGTTAGTTGTAACAAGAAGGAATAATGCATGTACAGACAAAAATAGGCATTCAGTCACCTATCCGTATTCAAAGAGGTCAAATTAATTTTCACTTATGCTTGGGAATAAACTCAGATTACCCGGGTGATAATACACCCACGTAGACCAGAGCACGGTTTAGCAGCAGGAAAGCAGGAACAGGCTGATATTGTTACAGGACTGATGTTCAGTATCTGCCCAGCGGTTTAGCACCCGCAAAACCTGAATGTTGTCAATCTAACAGCTTCTTTAAGCCCACTGGACTCATACCCCTGTGCATTCTGCCTTACACACCTCCCACATCGCTCCACTCTACCACTGTCCATACCTGGGGAGTTAAACCAAGCATCAGCAGAAACCCAGACGAAAGCGGGTTGCTTGAGTGGAAGTTATTTAACCCCAGTACTGCTGGATGTGTACAAATAACGCGTAAAGAAAGTTATTTCAGTTCAAAAGCCAGTACTTATTCTGTTCTGTAAGTCTTCAGTGGACATACGTATATATTTTAATTAATGTTCCTTTCACAACATTTGATCAATTTGTTTAGCTTTTCACCTACAGGAAGAACAGTTATGTTGTTTAAATAACCGGTCAAGACAAATCACCCCGATAATACAATCTGACAAAATAATTAGGTGTAATTAACTAAGCCTTACAATTTCACTTCTTTGCTCAGGAATCATTTTAATACGTGAAAAGTCAAGCTATTTATTTAGCTTACAGGAGTTTATCAACATACCTTATTTACCACTAACAGCAAAAAATTACCAGAATGATGGCTTTGCTTTATTGACTACACTGTTAGACAGCAGTTCAGCTAGAACTACAATCAGTGCTAGATATAATTTGGAAATCCCTAGCAGGGCACTCAGACTGTCTGTGCCTTGGGCTTGCTCAAACAAGAGCAACATCTGAGGACAACAGAATCACAGAATCGCAGGGGCTGGAATGCACCTCAAGACATCATCAAGTCCAACCCCCTGCTAAAGCAGGTTCCCTACAATAGGTCGCACAGGTAGGCGTCCAGATGGGTCTTGAATATCCCCATAGAAGGAGACTCCACAACCTCTATGGGCAACTACAAAGCTATAACTTGTATATTCATTCTGCAGTGAACAAACTCTTCCTCAGAGCATGTGTGAGGGAATCAAGAAACTAGGAGGAGGGAAGCAGAGAAGACACATCATGAGGTTATTTGCTGTTAAATAGAGAAAGAGCATGGTGAGCCAGAAAATGTGTATTTTCTCAAGCTACAGCTTAGCAAAGCTTGTTACTAACTTGTTTTGGAGATAAGATGATATGATTGACCGCCTCAGCTTTTTCCAGTGATTACCTAGCAAATGAGAGCCAAGAAAACACAAATGAAACTGAGGGAATAGAATCAATTCTGGCTTCAATATTTCACTCAAATGCTTCCCATCTTGCTCCTAATTATTTCACGGTCATTTCCAAAAGAAGCTGAGCAGATTATTTTGAAATTGAGCTAATGAATACTTCTCAGCTATCTGGGTCACTTAGAAGGAAACACAAATTCTTGGGAAAAAAGACGGCATGTTGTATCCTGTATATACTATTTACCCTGTACAACTATTTGTTTGGGGAATTTTGAAGTGATTACTGGCACCTATTCTACTGGAAAGCTGGATTTTCTGCTTTCTTTAAAGTGTCTCAAAATCAAGGAGATCTCCAGTCCCACCTTTCACACTAAAGAAAGTCACCCCAGACAAATATTTACCTACCTTGTTTTTAAGAAACTTCGATGAAGTAAAGGGTATCTTAAACAGCCCCAAGGTAAGCCCTCTCAGAGTTTCACCATCCTAACAGTTGAGTTTGTTTACTTAACATCTAAGATAATTGTCTAAGCTAATTGTCTAAACCAAGCCAACTTTTTTTTGTTCTTCCTCCAACAAAGATCAACAGATATGACAGACCTTCTATATACTGGAAACATTTCAAATACACACACAAAATATTTCTGTCTTGAAATCTTTTTGACAAACACAAATATCTTAGATATCAACACGTCCTTTAGTACTTGGTTAATTCTGGTATTTATGACATGAAGGAAAGCTGTACGAAAGCTAAGGGGGCAAAAACAAACTTTCAAAAGCTGAAGATGAAATTTAAGGTTCTCCAACATTGCCAATTCCATTCCTTTGAAATACATGGGAGTTTTTGACTCAACATCGCTGGTTTTACTGCTACAGGAACCATATCACTGAGCAGAAAACAGACTCTAACTTTTCTTAATCCCGGTTCACAGTTTCTAATCCCCTTCTTCCCCCGAGGAAAGCAGCAACATTACTAGCTGTTACTCCTGGCTCTAGCAGAAACCACCCTGTGCTAACTCTGTTATCCAACACAGAAATTGTATTCGTTTCCCTCAGAATGAGATCGATGACTGACACATTGATAAAGGGACTGAGAAATGCAAATCATTCTTATTCAGTCCAGGAGAAATAAAACAAAAAGCGTCTAGAAATCACTGTTTCTTCCTGACTTGCTATCCATCCTCCTGCCCCGGGCTGTAGGACAAGCATTTCTGCTGCCAGAGCTCAGCTCGCATTTGGTCTGGGAGAACAACGGCAGAGACCAAGGGGCACTGAAAGTGCTGGGCATTCTCGGGGATGAGCAGTGCTAAGAAAAGCTGACGCATTTAAAGATCCTGGCCAGAAGGACCCTACAAATCCCTATGTGTGTCTGAACACCATTTCAGCCCAGCCTAAGGGGCTTATCAGGAATTGGTATCAGACACCTCCCTACCTTTTCAGATTTCAAGGTTTTGCCCTGAAGCAGGGCAGGATAACAACTCCCCTAAAAACACCCAAAGCAGTGTGTTTCTGGAAACATTTGAAATATTTCTACAGTACAGAAAGTAGAACAAATAAATAGCAGGCTCAAGGAAAAACAACGATGGATAATTCGATTCCAAGCATTCAAAATCTGACAGAATTTTGACAGACCAGAAACAGCAGGTATAACATAAAGCATAAGGCAGGCTTGCTTAGGCAACATCACCATCAGTTTTGCCTACATACTATACAGAGATGTATTTATTTAATAATTGCTTGCTAAGAATGAACTTCACTGAAGAATCGCTTTGCTATGGGAACAACTGCCCCACATCAAAGGAACCTAATTTGTACATCAAAGTAGAAATTATGTTCAATCATAATGCCAGATGATGTTTCTTTGAATTGCCACCTAAAAACAGCCTAGGACAAACTTAACTTTTGGCCTGAAGACTTTTGAAAGGAGAATAAATCTTCATTACAGTCAAAGAAATGAAAGAACACACTTTCACTCCGCATATTACAAATATCATCAGAAAGAGGGGAAACTAATTTTAACCATGCAGTGTGAGGAGGTGGGCGTGAAAAAGACAACTCCTTCTTATACATACTCCAAAGCTTCTCCGCAAGATCAAAGGAAGGCATGCCACATTTTCCAAGAGGTGTTTGCTTACATTCCTGGAGCAGCTTATGGTGCACGGGCCTCCTGGTCTCACGGAGAGACAC
Source organism: Pavo muticus (assembly GCA_016647715.1). Classification (NCBI taxonomy): domain Eukaryota; kingdom Metazoa; phylum Chordata; class Aves; order Galliformes; family Phasianidae; genus Pavo; species Pavo muticus. The sequence continues at coordinate 1,336,747 of JACDJE010000127.1, read as the reverse complement.
ACTTCCATCAACACTGAGATTCTGTCAGGCTTTCCTACGTACTCCTCAAATACCTTCTCTATTCCACAGGCCTTATGTTGATGCTTGTGGCAGACTCAAGATGTCCACATTATTGTACCACTGAAGTCTGATCTGCCCGCTCACAACGGAATACTAAATAACTTCTTGCTTGCCTTTTCTCTGCTGCTTTCCTCTTTCAAGAACAACTTTGGTGCTTCTCTGTTGAATTCTTCTACCTCATTCAGCACTGGCCACAAGGTCTGAAGTAGCTTAGTGGTGGGCGCTGTGGAATTTACTGATGATGGCATGGCTTTATGTCACACACAGCACTTCCAGGCTTTCCCTTAATCCCCATTCTTCTTCTGAGCATTGTGCAACTTGAGAATTTGACAGGAGGAAGTTCCATATGGACAAGGCCTTCCAAAAACTATGTGCTAGTGGTGACCAGAGCAAATACAGAAGAATGCACAAAGCGTAATGCAAGCTTTCATTCTCTTTCTGTAAATAAAGGCAGATGAGAAAGCTCCAAGTTCAAATCCATCTAGGTCATTAAAGTCTGCAGACACGTATTTAACAGCCAAGTTACAAGCACAGGTGGCAACGATCTACTTTCCATTTCATCTCTACATGTATGCAAACTCCAAAAGAAGTTAAAACTTTCATGAACAGATTCTAATTGTAAAGTGAAAAAAGAATGTTATAAGATCTTAAATTCACTAGAAATCCTCAATTCAATTGGTTAAAATTAAGCAACAAAACCATTTCTGCTTATAAAAAAAATCAAGTCACACAGTCACTTTGTCAACAATGTAAACTCATAAAGTGCAGAGGTAAAAATGGTAGAGAACTTCAACATACTCAATTACTTCCATTAATTGTTTATACTTCCTAATGAAATCAAACAGTTTTGCAGCCCGAAGCAATTTAGCTGAGAGATGAAAAAGCAGGCCGTACCCTCCTTGCTTCTAAGTCCCTCTGCTCTTATTAGCTGCTGCTTATAGGAAACACCCTTCCTCCAGCTGTAAGGACAGTCGAGCAGCTGCCTTCACAACCAATGCCAACTCTACATATTCATACATAAAAGCAGCTGCCTGCCTGCCCATGCAGCTGAAGGAGAAGTGCTGGAGGCACAAGCCAGTGTCTAATGCTGGCACTAATTGCAAAGGCAGCTGCTTGACTCATACAGCTGCAGGAAGAGAGCTAGGTATCAAAGTGAGAGGAGAAATGTAAGATGGAATGGCTGAAGCTATGTAATCCTAATTCCCAGAATTTATAAGAGATGCTTGCATCCTTAATCTGTGATCCTTGGCTGCCCATTTGTGAACTGGGGATAAATATGCCTATCCTAGAAAATGAATTCATTTGTGACTGTGAAGCATATCAGGATAATGATATCACACTGATACCAAGAAGAAACAGGGAATTCTATCTTTGCAAAATACCCAAAGATCAGGAAAATATAATGAGCAAAAAGGGGGATAAATGTTACCGCATAGCTGTTCATTACAAAAATACCATTCATTCTATGCACTAAACAACCTTAAAGACTTAATGCATTTAAGATGAAAATAAAGCATGGATAGGTAACCTAAGCACTCTTCAACTTCCGAGTGCTAGGTAGATTTTGAAAAGAGTTATAAGGAATGATAGGGATCTTTCCCCTATGGTTGATTTCAGGAACATACTTCTGCATGAGAAAGGAGTGCACATATACACTGCACATACACACCAGAGAAATGTACCTTGGTTTCTCTTTTGTGACTCAGTGGGCATATGTAGTAGTCTATACTTCCCTGCATTACCTGAAAACTGTAGGCAGTTCTTCATTCCAGTTTTGGAAGAAGCCACCTCCACAGATACTCTGCAGCTGATGACAAACATAGAACAGGTTACATCCTCTTACACTGGTAAAGAAATTGCACAAGATTCCTAGCACCAGGAGCTTTCATATTCCATTCCTTGCTGAAAGGTCAACTGCAGGGCTAAGGGAATAGACAGAACTCTACAGCTGGAAGCGATGAATAAATGGGAAGAGATGCACAGAACTAAAAGAGATGGAGATGTCTCAGAATCACAGGAGCTTCATTGGAGAGGACTTACTTAAAATACACAAGGGAGGGACAAAGCACAGGACAAGCATCGGAATGGGGAACAAATTTAGGGGCAAAAGGAGAGGAGCTTTGTAAAGCTCTTCCAGCACAGTGCCACTTGGTAACTTTGGGTGTCATTTCCCAAGTGAGTCCAGGGGGCTCCTCCCAGCTCCGTGAGGTGGTGACTCAAACATGGGCATCTCCAGTGCCTGTGGGAGCCAGCACCACACTGGTAGGTCCTCACGCAGTTGGGCACTTCTACATCACGATCACAGTGTGCTCTGCAGTGCAACTCTGTCATCCGCTGTTCTCCATCCAGAACATCTCAACTTCAACTATCTCAGGGTGAGATATCCCACCTTCCTGCTGTTCTGGCTTACCTTCTGAACGAGTATCTGGGAAAAGAAAGATCAACCTCTGCCACTCAGAAATCAACGTCTCCATTCTCAACTAGTCATATACAGTTATTGGCTATGAAATGGTATAAATGCAATTTAACACCTATATTGAAAATGCTTTAATAAGAGAGTGACTTGGGAAACTCTGTGTCCCACACTTGCTCATCTTTTCAACATTCTTTCTCAACTTCACTATGAAATCATTACAAGCAAGCCAGCCCTGTAGGCTGGGCTGCACCTAGCCTTGGTGGCACAACCCTTAAGCTGCTTGGGCCCCTCTCATTCATCCACTGACAGCTGTCTTCAGTGCTGACATCACAGTGCAATACCTTGGAGATGAGCTATTACTGAGCAATGCTGTTTCCACCTGAAACACGGAAAACATATCCCCATCCTGCAACTGAGGATATAATTTTACATATTGTATAAAGTGTACGTATATATGACCACTGCATATGAATGCAGTACACCAAACACCAAATAACACTGGTATCAAATTGACAGTGTACTAGGACCATTCTTCGCTGTGCTGCTACCAATGTTTTCCTGTCTCAGAACTGAAGCACACAGTAAATCAAACACCCATGCTAATCATTATAGGCCCTGAAACAACCTATTAGCAGAACACTCCCATCTCTGGAGGTGTTCAAGCCCAGGCTGGATGAGGTCCTGGGCAGTCTGACCTAGTGGGTGGCAACCCTGCCCATGGCAGAGGTTTGGATCCGGATGGTCTTTAAGGTCCCTTGCAGCCCAAGCCTATGATTGTATGAACACATGGTCCTATATGGTAAACATCACAAAAGAAATGTTCCCATATACACTGCAAAGAAGGGCTGCATTCACAACAGTATCTTTAAGCAACGTGCACACTACGCAGAAGGTAAGTCTTAAGCTGTTGCTCCTTTATTCATAGCACAATTGCTTCCTACAAGTTGTTTCCATTCTGTTCCAGAAGCAGTGATTGGAAAGACTGGAGAATCTTTACACAGGTTTGGAGAACAGTGTGACTTTCTCCATTTTGTTTCCCCAGCACTGTGTGTTACTACTCATCTCTGAGGAGTTCGGTATTGTTATACTGTCAGACAATGGACAATAAATACTGTGAACTTAGCAAAGTCTATAGCTTTTAGAAACATGCAATTCTCACCACCTTTATCCAAAATATGGAAAACCATCTGTTTTCTGGACCATACACAGCATTGCTACCTTAGCATTCAGCAATGCTTTTTATATAGGCAAAGAAACAGTGAACATATGACTGAGGCATGACAACGTAACCACTCACCTTTTTGCTTTTATTTTATGCCACTTTTATACAAATGTTGTTTGTACGAACTTATCAGAATTTATTCTGACAAATCTCAAGTAAGCAAAATACAAATTTAAATACTAATGAAGATGTCAAGCATCAAGGTCATGAGAAGAACCCTGCCCACATCATTACTGCACAGCTCTGCAAAACCAAACAAGCAGAGAGGATGCTGCAGTGACTCAACATCACTCGTATCTGACTGCCAGAAACCAGGCCTGGAAACCATAGGAACACTTCACCACTTGGTGAGGTGCTGTAACACGTGGCCCAGAGAAGTTGTGGATGCTCAATTCCTGGAGGTGTTCAAGGACAGGTTGGATGGGGCACTGGGCAACCTGACCTAGTGCCTGATTTAGCAGTAGGCAACCCTGCTCATGGCAGGAGGGTTGGAACTGAATGATCTTTAAGGTCCCTTCCAACCCAAGCTATGCAATAATTCTGTAATGTTAAAGAGTACCAAGATGGACCCCTGGCGGGGATACCACTTGTCACCAGTATGATCTTTGAGATCCCTTCCAACCTGAGCCATTCTATGATTCTATGATGTTGAGAAACGTTTCATTAATGTATACAACATTCCTCTTGAGGGTTTCCAACTCGGAAACAGAAATGAACGATTTGTTACCACAACTTATACTCAGAAATATGTCTTACTGATGGCTACCCATACAAACTTGGGTATGTACGTTTAACAGACTGTTTCCCTAATAACGTTATCAACTCTTCATGTGTAAGGAAAGGCACTGCATTACAGGGATGCAACAAACAGGCAAGATGAGAAGTCTATAAACTTATTTTTAATGAAAGAGTAACTGATTTTAAAACAGCAGGATGGAAGAAGGAGAGATGAAGACGATCCTGCATGTGGATGAAGGACTTCACAGCCTTGGAGTCTAGCCCTGAGCTTGTTTTAATTAAGTGGATTGATGGAAGGAAGAAGATGGGACTGAAGTCTTTATAAGCAACTCCTCCTCTCTTATTGAATGCATGCCTCAGTGATAGAAATAAGCAGGGTAGGTCAGATGCAGACAATTTTGTACTCTTCAGTGTGCTTCTCCATATTTTTGTCAAATACTTTAAATCAAAGCCTGTCCTCAAAATTAATGGTTATTGCTGGGTCTGAGTAATGTGGATTTGTGAAAAAAGTGACATTTCCAACATAACAAAAAGTGAAAAAGCAAATAAGGGAATTTATGTGATGCCTGGAATGGAAGTATCGAGGCAATATATACATTAAAAGGAGAAGAGCATTTAAAAATAGTCCCAAATGTATTTTGCTTGTAAGACTATTTTGTTTCTGTAGTTCCCAGGAAAGCAGTGGAGTCACTGTCCCTGGAGGCGTTCAAGAAATGTGGAGATGTGGCACTGAGGGACATGGTTAGTGGACATAGTGGTGATGGGCTGAAGTTGGGCCAGATGGCCTTAGTGGTCTTTTACAACCTTAATTATACAATTCTATGAAATGCTATGAAAGTGTAATAAGGACAAAATGTGAAAAAATACAGATCTTGATCAGTCAGAACTATTTTAAACAAAATATAGAGCACAGTTCACTGTAGGAATTATGCATGCCATGAAGAAGTTGCAATCAAAATGGTAAAAAAACCCACAAACACTGCTCTGAAGCACAGCCAGAAAAAGAAAGGTAGAAAAAAGATCAGAGAGACAAGGATATAAACACCAAGACAATGTGTGTATGGCCAGGGTTGCAGGGCACATGCCTGTAGGGTTCCTATGACTGTGCACACAGCATCACACACTCCTATACTGCGCCCTGTAAACTCTGAGAGCTGATGCGACCTCAATACCCAGCAACCCTAGCAACAGGCCAGCCAGCACTCCTCAGCCTCCTGGGCCGGCCTCCTGCTGGGAAATGCCTTTAGCAAGGAGCAGCAGGGTCTGCAAGAGGCCACAGGTAACCACACATGGGACACAGCTCCCGCAACCCACCCCCCCAGCCCTGCTCCCACCACACACCACGCAGCCTTGTGTTTAAGCGGGTGAAAAGGTTTTTATGCTTCAGACGCAGTTTGTTTTCTTCCAGCAAGCTCGCAAACAAAGGAGGGGATGTCTATACATTTTGTGCAGCTTTCAAAGCTATTCAGAAAGTAACTGGGTTTTCAGGAACTATCTATTTCAGGGCGCAGCGAGTCACGATGTTCAGTGAGATTCTGCCAATCCCAGAGGAAGAGAAGGGAGAGCTAATGCCTTTATCTGCAATGCAGTCGTCGGACTTGGCGGGGCGAGCAGCGGGATGGGGCAGGCTGCCCTCCCGCGCACAACGGCACTTGTGTCTCTGAGGCTCCTTGAGCTCCTACCAGCCCTGTTCTGCAGCAGGGAACAAGGGCACGTTTGTTCGCTTAAGCATACTTCTTCATTAAAGAAGAAATTTTGATTTGGGTGGCTGTCTCAGAAATGATTACGGGAAAAAAAAGCATCTCTTTAGTTTGGGATTACTACCTATGAAAATTTTATTCTTCCATATGCCCAAACCACACAGAATGGGATAACAGCAGATACACTGCCCAGAGTACCATTCAAAACATCGAAATTAAATCTACGTCCATTCACTGCAGACTTTAATCTTTAATTAGCTGAGATTTAAGAAAAAGACAAGAAGTACCAAAATGGGCAATCACGAGATCAGAATCAAAGCAGATCGGCGCATGTAAGAAATTATTCATATTTCGGATGCCACCCTTCACCACCCCCCTAATGCACCTTCTCCAATTCCAACATATGTCTGCATCTCTGCCTGAGATAATTTCTGATAGCGGGCGAACTAATTAAACATTCCTCAGAAGCCAGAGAGCTGAAGTCAGCTCGCAGTGACTCAGTGCTGCAGCTGTCAGGAGAGGGTTCCCATCCTAATCCCGCCCTGACCTCAGAGCTGAGCATGAGAACCTGTCAGAAAGGTGCTCTCACAGCACAGACAGCGAGCAGCAGCTGCGACTGCTCAGCAGGCTGCAGCCACAATCTTTTTTTTTTTTTAGCTCTTTTTCCCCTTTTTCTTTCCTAAACTGTCACTCGGTGTTCATGCAGCACAATGCTCATGCCCGCACATCCTTGCTCCTGTTAAGTGGGAGCTGCCAATAGCTCTTCACCAGCCCTACAGCTGCTCAGATGAAAGACTCACAGATTGGCTTGGGTTGGAAGGGACCTCAAGGATCATCAAGCTCCAACCCCCCTGCCACAGGCAGGGCCACCAACCTCCCCATTTAACACTAGACCAGGCTGCCCAGAGCCCCATCCAACCTGGTCTTGAACACCTCCAGGGACGGGGCATCCACAACCTCTCTGGGCAGCCTGTTCCAGCACCTCACCACTCTCATAGTAAAGAACTTCCCCCTGACATCCAACCAAATCTTCCCTCCTTCAACTTAAAACCATTTCCCCCTGTCCTGCTGTTATCTACCCTTTCAAAGAGTTGACTCCCCTCCTGTTTATAGGCTCCCATTAGGTACTGAAAGGCTGCAATGAGGTCACCCTGCAGCCTTCTTTTCTCCAGGCTGAACAAGCCCAGCTCCCTCAGCCTGTCTTTGTAGGGGAAAGCCATGTGCCCGCACTCTGAGCGCAGGCAGAATGCTTGCCATCCTCCCTGCATGGGGCCTAAGAAGCAGGGGCAGTATTTAAAGGTATTTCCAAACCCAATTATATGTAGGTATTTGATACTGTTCATTCTTTTATTTAATTAACAGAATCATTAAGCTTCTTTTTCTTGAAAGCAAAATCGGCAAAGTACACCAGCAATGAAAGAAAGCAGGAAAACGCTTATTTAATTGTGCTAAAAGAGCCAATAGAACATAACTGTGGAAGAGCATTTAAGCCATCTTTAACGGAGTGACTGGGTTTTTTTTAATATATTTTAACTGGAATGTAATGCATACCTAAATATAACAGTAACTCACAGCAAAAGTGATCCATTAGAGCAGGAAATCCTGAAACTTGCCCTTGCATTTGGCATTCATTCCGACAAACCATGCCTCAGGTAGGCATGGCTTGTCCACAGCTTTCTAAACATACTGGAGGACTTTAATATTCTGCCTGCAGACCAACAGTGGCTGTGGTCTATCACCCTCTGGTCACCACACTGGTTCCCAGTTAGCTCCTCATGGCATCTCAGAGCAGCCTGATTTTCTAAGAGAGGAATAACAAGGAACACAAATGTGATCACTGTTCATGGAAGCTAATTCTGAAGGAAAAAGATGTGTTTGGGTTTTTTTTCCTTGGGTTACTGAGTTTAAAGAATTGCTCAGCATACAAAACTGCTTTCTCAGCCTTGCTTATCACCCAGAGCAGGACCTATAGCACCACACTCTGCAAAGACCCATCCTCAGCACGCATACCCTAAAACTGCCTTTGATAACACGATCCCACCTTCTGCCACCAATTAAACAAGTTGTCAAGTTTCCATCTGTTCAATACTTGCATATATAAGGAAATACTGAATAATCCTGAAGAGATTTCAGTCCAACTTTGTTGATTTGACCCAGATTTTTCCCTGATTTTGTACGTGTGGGGCACTTCCCAATTGGAAGAGCTGGTATTTGTTCCAGTGAAGAAAAAAGTCTTCATTACAGGTACAAAAGTCGCATCTGCACTAAGGTCTCACGCAACATTTCAAAGAATACACATTGATACCTAGGACTGGCTATTAAAAAAAAAAAAAAAAAGGCATGACTGATACATAACCACATCTTCAATAAATTAGACAACGGGATTACAGTCTTCTGAGTCATTTTTAGACCCACGGCTTTCTTACTGTTTGTCAAAGGTACTATTGTTTAGATGACAAAAAGGTTAGATTTCCTCTAAGGGGTGGGAATTGAGCATAATGCGTGAATTCCACCTTCTCTCTCCCAGGAACAGCCTTTTCCATCTCATTTCTGGGACTGCATCCAACCAGCCAGACTCAAGTTCCATCTTTCAGAGTAATAGGGGAGAGGTAGGCTTCAGGCTCTTGGACAACACTGTTGTCTCTGGCCACCAAGCTATTCTTGGGAAAACAACAGCCACATAACCTTTCGATCAGCACACTAACTTAGAAAGCATGGCACTGTACTCCACAATCTTTGTCCCTTGGACTGAGAGGTATTTCAAGATACAAGACTTGGATACGCAGAAGATCTAGGGAGCAAATTTCTATTATTTAAAGGTATTTTTGCAGCTGAAACACACGGAGTTATTTACTCACAAACCAAAATCTGAGGCTTGGAGACACAGACTGCTACCTAAGGCTGCTCCATACACGTGACAAGAGACCCTCCTCAAGCAAGAATCACTGAGGCACTCTTTTATTTCCAGTAATAGCTGTATTACTTCAACCAGGGCTCCCTCTATGAAGCAAACTTCACAAATGAGATATGAATTTAAATCTGTAAAAAGCAATTTTTACATGAAATATTACCCCTAGGAAAAGGAAACAGAGACAAAGGAAGAATTGCATGTGACAGATGTTAGTCATGCCTCTTACTGTATTGCTGGAATGTGCACGAGCATGCATGCAGCGATGGGTGCAGGAGATGGGATCTAACAGGAAAAAATTCCACTGTCCCTAACCAAGCAAACAGGCAAAACTTTGCTTTTAATATTCGGATTGCAGTTTGGATCATTATGCCATCTTACTTAGCCAATATTCAGAATGACTCAAACCTTAGCAGAATAGGCTTGTGAACTATACGAAGCTGAGTCTGAATACAGTGACCATACAACATCAGGCTCACTGCTATGAACAGTCCATAAAATATTGATCATAACTCTGTGTAAAAAGTTCTAGGCTTGGGAACAAGAGCAAGCACAGATGAGCCCTGTTAAATAAAGAATTATTCTTGCCATAAATTAGAATCCTGAGTTAAACATGCAGACTATTTGTTTCCAAACAGAGATCTTTAACAGCCCATTATTAACTGAATTACAAGATGCTTTTTTCCTTATGTATCAAAATGTTGTCTCTATTTTGTTTCTTCTCACCCTAGAAGTTACTTGATTTACTGATATGAATATCAGGGAAAAGTTTAATACTTCTGCCAGTACGTGCTACATAGTTCACTGTAGAATTTATAATTAATACTTTCTTCTGTGATTAAATTTAGTGAAATCAGAAGTTGTACCTCTAACTTGAGAAAGAAGGAATACTATAATGAGAGATACTCTGTTAGGGAAATAATGATAGACTGATAATGTTATATGTGCTATACTACCAACTGGCCCAGGTGTCGGCCTTCACTAAGAGGCCATATCACTGTTCAGATAAATACAATCATTTGTCAATTTATAGCTGACTGATGTCAATTCCAAGCCCCATAAAAACAAAAGCATTCTTACCTGTTTCTTACCAGAAATCATTCTATCAGCTGCAGAGTGCAAAAAGCTGAAATAAAGTATTCAGGCGGATGCTAGCCACACTGTTAGATTGCATGTTATGTGCATTAACTGCCCATTTGCTCAGTCAGAAATCTTTGAGTATATTTAATATTTTAAGGGGAGAACAACTGACTTTTCTGGGAGCGGGCTTAGGAGAGGTATCTGCATGCTTTTCTTTACGAAGTTTAACCTTCCAAAACCTGACTTTCTGTTCATTGTACTGACTGGCTAATTACATTTTTGTCTCCCTTCCTTGACAAACAATAGTGACTTTTTATTTCATGTTCACACAGAGTAGTGTTCTTGTTCTCCATCTGCTGGCACTGCAGCAGCAGCTGACGACTTCCACAATACTCACAGTGCTGATAAGGCAGCAAGAAGAACAAGGAAATAGACATAAAGGTTTTATCCTACAGCCTTTGCTATTAATATTTGATGAAGTTGTGTCTGTAATGAAGTGAAAGCAGACATAACAGAACCAGAAATAATCCCCAAACTAATCAGACAGAAAATATGAAGGTGATGACCTGAGCTTTACGACAGCAATGAATTTGCTGGTTTAATCATACTTCTTCTGAGTAAATTTACTTCAGACTGGAAATCTGTTAGCAATGCTATCGATTTTTATTTATTACATCATTACTTTGAGCACGTCTGACTTATATCATTGATATCACATTACCAATCTCATAACTTATATTGTGTCATATCCTGACGTCCTTCTATTTGACCCACTTTAATTTAACTTCAAATTAGTCCCCCACACAGACTAGAGTGGGTATCTAAGCAGTTTCTAACAACAGGTACAGGAAGATTAAATTAGTTTTAAAATGAAATCCCAAATTAAAAGTTGTAGATGTGTTCTGCACCCTTGCATGTCCAGCGCCTGAAAGAGCTGCTTCACTTGTTAGTGATCTAGAATGTGCAGCATGATTAAGCTTCCAGTGGAGTCAAAGGGCCAAATCCAAAGAACGAGCTCCTCCAGCTTCCCCACACTGTACTCTGTCACACAGTTATTGCTCAAACTCTGGAAAAGGATAACCTAGTTGCCAAGAAAAAAGGCTGCTTTTAGAGAACATTAATAGTGATTGCCACTACCCTTTAAAGTCTTCACATATCTCATTTCACACTCAATGGATGTAACTCAAATCTTGGTTTCCTTTCCCCCTTCCAAGAGTACTGCATACAGGAAGAGAGAGACCCAGCCTGTTCCAGATGGTGCGCTGACATCCCCTCCAGCCTCTCTTCGCAGCAAGAAAGCTAAGAGAGATGATCTAACTGGGATCAGATGGCTTGCTGCAAGGCTGAAAGGTGCAAAACTACAGGCCTCTGGCTGGGACAAAGATGGAACAAAGTGGCTTTACAGAGTGCCATGAAAATGAGCTGTTCAGCATTTGTTATGAACAGCAGCACAGGAGGATTTCCGGCTCAACATCCTTGTATAACCCTGCAACACTCACTTGTTGGTCAAGGTCTGGTCATTTCCCCCTCTCTAGATGTGGCCACCGTACCGCTGCCTGATGGCTGCCTGATGGCTGCCTCTCCTGTGCCAATCAGGCCACCCACCCTATTGTGATAGGAGCCACCACCAACGTTCTGCCCACTGTGACATGGACACTGCATCCCCAGGGTGGTGCCAGGGGCTGGTGGCTGCCTGCAGTGACATGGCCATGGCATCACCAGGGCGTGACACTGTGACACGGCTATTATCTCTCATTTGAGCAAGAAGAAATAATTACATAATGAAATAAGTAAATAGGGAAGAAAATTAAGTAACTGTAGCAGCAATTTAAAGAACGGCAGCTCAGAAAAGGTTAAATGAAACTTAAAAGAAGCAGGTCCTATTCACTTCCCAACTGTTAAGCCTTGTGTTGCTGCGTGACGCTGAGAAATGTGGGCTTGAATGCTAGGTTCTGGAAGAAAAATGCTTGTTGTGTTGGCTGCAGGTAAAATTTCACACTTACGGTATTAAAGATGTGCATAAGGATGTCTCAGCATGAATGGAAAGACATACAACTCTCTTCCAGACACAAATAACACATTACGGAAAAGGGGAAACAACCCGCATTTTCAAGAAGGGAAAAAAAAGGAGATCCAGGGAACTGCAGGCCTATCAGTCTCACCTCTGTGCCTGGCAAGATCACAGAGCAGTTCCTCCTGAAGGCGCTACTAAGGCACATGGAAAATAAAGACAACAGGATTAGTGGTAACCAACACGGCTTCACCAAGGGCAAGTCATGCCTGACAAACTTGGTGGCCTTCTATGATGGAGTTACAGCGTCACTGGATAAAGGAAGAGCAACTGATGCCATCTACCCGGACTTGCGTGAAGCGTTTGACACTGTCCTTCATGACATCCTGGTTGCCAAGTCGGAGACAAGTATGAAAGTTTTTAAAAATCATTAGTTTAAAAAATATGACCCAAAAAATAAGTCTGAATCTAAACTGAAGATAATTCAGCAAAGTTACTCCTTCCTCTTTCCAGAAATGCAATCTTGCTTTAATTTGGTTGACGATTTTTAATCTAGTTTTTGCCTGTACAGCCTCTTTCACTTGAGTTAATAAAAAACTAAGCAGTGACTGAAAACTGTGTGCCTAATGAACTGTTATTCGTGTATTTATATGTACTAAAATGCATGCAACTATCTCAGCTTTTTGTTTTAACATAATTTAATCAAAACAAACAGATTCCACAATAAAAATGCATTTTCTGTCACCAGATAGCTGTAGGAAAGAGTTTTTCCAGAGCTAATACTTTTATACTGAAGGCAGCCCTCAATAACATACTTCAATCACTGAAAATACATTACAGTATGGCTGACTTTCATCTGATATCAGGTCACGCTTAGTATAGGTATCTCAGAGAATTAAAACCACGCTTGCTGAACAGCCTGAATGGCCACAGAAGTTTCTTTAGACCAGTGATTGATCTGCAAAGACTGCAGGACATCACAGTTACTCTAAGGCAATGGTAGCAACTGTGGCCCTCCCCATCAAGATGAAGGCAGGCCATGGCAGCACTCCCAGCCCAGCACATTTTAGGATGCCCAAGGCAGCTTGGTTTGTCTCATCACCAGGCCTGCAGAATCCTCTGAACAAAAGGACAGGCTCTCTGGTTTCTAGGGGGATTGGAGATGGACAGGGATAACAGAAAGGAGGGAGCTCCGTAAATCATCAGCAGACAAAGGGTGTGGAAGAAAAAGCCAACACGGACCAAAAAGTCCACGGTTTCTTATCAGAAGGCCACTAAGATGGCAGAAAACACTGATGTCAAGCTTATGATATGTAGAGTTTCTCTCCTGTCCACAAAGCCTGTTAAACAACTCCCCTTTTATTTTTTGTTTTAAAGAAAATGAAATTCATTTAACACAATTTTTAATAGATCCACAGAGGCTGTTCCTCGTCTCGTCGTCTTGCAAGTTTTTGCAAGATATAATAAGACGAAGGAAATGATTTAATTCCCTAAAACAAAAACAAATTGCAGTTATCACACAGTAAGTGACATTACAGCTCCAGAACTTTACTGTAACCAATGACTGCCTGGCTGAGTTTCTGCTCTATTTAAAAATGAATTAGATTAAATATAGATGAATTTATTCGTCTTTTCAAACTTCGGCCCCTGTAATTTTGTTTTCCTTTCTTCAAAATCCAATTTTAAACAGAAAATGCCCTGAACAGGGAAGAATTTGCTTTCTTTGTGGACAGGAGCCTGCAGCAAAAGCGCTATATAAAATACCATGCAATTATACAACAATGCCGAAGATCAAGTGTTGGATTTTCTACCTTTGAATTCACTTCCCCTTAACTGAAGGGGAAGTCACCCGAATATAATACCGCTACACAAAGCACAGATCTGTGTGAGGGCCAAATTTGCCGAGCTTTACATGCTATGAAGCCTCGCTGAAGTTAAAATGGCACTACAACATTTACATCGTAGTACAAAGATAGTGTCCGTAAGTGTTTCAAGTACTTGAGTTTGGTCTAAAATGGCACCACGCTCACTCACACCTCTAGACACACATATTCACTTTGTCTTTGAGCCACATATAACACAACGTTACACACACAGGAACCACCATGCTTGGTCTTTGGTCATAAAATACAGAAGCACATTGCAGAAAGTATGCCGGCTCTTTCCCCACAACGCATGCTGATTCTGAACATCCACACTGCACATGGGATTTTGATTCCTACTTCATTGTTGCAACTTGTTGTGCCCCGTTTTACCTGTTCATGTCCCTCCATGAAGGTGTGTGGAGTTGGTAGTAAGATGTGTTTCTCACTCACCATTAACTTTTACAAACCCATATGACTACTGCTCCACGAAACAAGAAATATGAAAGCGTGCAACACTGATTACAGTTTAATAGTCTAACTGATTTGTAGTCGGCAACAATTTGGCTGTCACTCTCCTCTGTTCAGCTGAACTGCAAATAGAACACATAATCCAAGAAATAATATCTGAATTGAATAAATCTACATATAAATGTATATGTGTACACATATCATTTTCAGACACAATTCTAATATTACACATGCAAATTGTTTCACTACAATACATAAAATGAAATGTGTAAATCTAGTTCCCAGCTATGTATGTCTAAAAAGTAAATTTTTTTTGCAAACACGTACTTTTCAGGACACTTTTTTAAATTCAATCTCATTTCTTCACATATTTTACAAGGTAGGGCTCAAATATGAACCTTTCTTATACATCTGGCTTATGAGAATCACAAACTGAAGAGCATTATTAAAAAGAGTGACAGTAACCACCGAAAATGTAAGAGAAATGCATGTGCTACATTGTTAATTTTCAAGTCATGTTGATATTGAATTTTTCATTGTAAATATTACTTATGCATTAATAAGGAAATATATTTATTAATATATATAATAGAATCATAGAATCATAGAATGGCCTGGGTTGAAAAGGACCACAATGATCATCTAGTTTCAACCCCCCTGCTTGTGTATCTTAATTTATCCTCAGCAGACATTTCATAAACCAACTGCTCTCAGATAACTGGGTCAAACTGTTACTTTTACAACCATACAAATAGTGATTTACATACACCTGTTACATTCCTTAGAATAAACAGACACACATGCAAACTGTCTACAGTAATATATTTGACTATTGACTTTGCAGCTCTGTTTAGATCTAAAATAATTGCACAAACATTTGGAAAAGCAGATCAGATCATTGACTATCCAGATATTTCCCCTAGAAAAAAAATGCAGAAAATATAAACACTCAAATGGCAGAATATAATTAACTTGGCTGTAGCCACATATACCCAGTACCAGTCTGGCCAGAAGAATATAACTTCATGCTCAAGATCAAGGATCATCTTCCTGTGCACTTTGTTGGGAAGGAATAACCCATGTTTTCACCTGGATGGGCAGGGAAGAGGCTTCAGCTACACATCATATACAGCCCTTCCTCCTAAAACACAGAAGAGTTTGCTGCCTCAAAAGTAGCAGATAGATCCAGAGAAACCCCAGTCCTTGTATTCCAGTCAGGTACTGACTGGACAAGTCTTCACTACCTTTCTGGTATTTCCAGGGGCCCCCAATTCTTCATTGTCTGTGTACTCACAACGAAATAAATGAGATCACCTTCTCCAAGCAGAAGTGACACTTCTTTATGCAGTAAGACCTATGCTGGTGTTTTTCTCCTCCACAGGGAAGGTCCTTTTGTTCTGGAGCAGCCTGCATTGTGCTATGGGAACAGGCCTTTTTTGCTCTACAGTGTGAACTTTCTCTGATGGAAGGTTCCACTGGGTTCCCCTGAAACAATGCATGATCGTGGGTAAAGAAACAAACTCGTGAGGAGGAGACATAAGACAAGACACATACAACAGGAAATAATCTTTCTAGGGTCATTACCAACTTCCAAGAGTTTTCACCAAAGCACACCACAGACTGTAATTCACACCTGACTTTTTAAGATTTCCCTTCATACATCCAGAACTTACTTGAATAGTGCAGAACAGGCCCACATGGCACCTGCCAGACTGGTACAGGCAAGGCATTTATCTGGAGTTCCTCAATGGGGAATTGCACAGTTGGAAACCTGAGAAACACTCCAGTGAGATGTGACTGGAGCAGGTTACTGTTGGCAGGGATTAAATGACTCTTCAGCACCTAACTAATTAGATGGGCTTCTATTGCTGTGACTTGCAGCAGCTACTGACATGATCTACCATATGCTAGAGTCCCCGAGGTGATGAAGCTCCACATGGAGACTTAAAGATACACATAAGCATGTTTTGAATTCAATCTTGTTACTTATTATTAAACATTAACTAGTAAGGATTATTTTTAGCTCTAAGTTTCAGTAGAGTCAGACTACAATGTGTAATTAATGCTGTCATACCTCAAGAGGAGATGATGTTCAGGCCTTCGCAGACTGGTACAGGCACTGAATTTCCACTGAAATTCAGTGAGAGGTGGAAGAGCTTCACTACTGTTTGCAACTTCGGAAACTCTCAACACATTTTTCCTCTTTTCAAATAGAAGCATGAGGCACATTGACCCACACTGACACAGACCCCAAGGTACAATTTTACAGTACCTGTTTGCTAAAAAAAAGGTGAAATATGTGCCTTACTGTGCATTCTACAAACATACCAACTTGAGGAGTAGTACTTCTGCTGCCTCTCTTGAGTATGTGCCTATACATGCTCAAGTGTTACTGGCTCACTCCTATCACAAGTCTCCATCTCTGTACTTCTCGCTGTAAGATTTAGGAAGTAAGGTCTGAAATTATAAGCAGTTTTATTGTTTGGTTTGGTCTTTAAATAACAAGTTTATTTAAACTGTATCATTCAGCTGCTCATCTTGTGACAATATATGCTTAATTGGGCCAGCTGACACTTTATTTTTCCCTCCAATTGTTATTGCTAGACTTTAAGTAGATTACAATCTTGGGAAACCAGTATGAATTAATAATTCCTATAAATAAATAATCAGTATTCTTTTTAAAATGCAGTAATTCCCAATCTTAAAAGTATCATCACAGTTTATCTGTTTTAAAATCTTCTCAAACTCCCAAGTTCTCCCATTTTCCCATTTTCACGCAAATATTCTTCTCACTCTTGACAGTTTGCAAGAAGAGATTTGCTCTGCAGTTTAAACTAGCTCCTCCTTTAACTGCAGGCTGCTATGTACAGCAAGTTGCTGAAAAGAACAGCTTTTACTGACAGGTATCTCCCCTGCTCTCTGCATCCGTGCATCTCTTCTTTTTAAGGATACAATGGCAAAGCTAGATGGGAAAGTGCTTGTCAGCTTTGTTTCAGGTCTGGACAACATCTTGCTTTCCCACAACAGGTAGGCACAAGCACAGAGTGCTCCTGAATGCATGAGACCTCGCCAGAGGCTCCAGCTACCAGCGACTGCTGCTGTCTCAGGCACAAGCATTTTCTACTGCCTGTGGCTCTTTGCCAAGCCTTAATTAAGACACTTCAGCGTGTCAGAGTGTTAACCCTCTAGTGCACCTACTTCTTCTCTAGAAGAAAAGAAGGCATAAACATCTTCCTAGAAACAGCAGAGGAGCTTTCACACTGCCAATACTGTGAGGGCTCCAAACTTCCATGCTTTTACACTGACAATTCTACAAGTGCAGAGTAATTAACCAGATAGTTGGCAGCACTGTTTTTAACAGCATTTCTAAAATTGACTGAGCATTCCTCCTGCATAAGTTTGTTATGCAGTGTTTATTCTCCTTCTAAGAGTATCAGGTTTTCAAAAAGTTGTAATTTCTTTAACAAAATAAAGAAAGAACTGGTTGCTGGAACTTTACCCCCAAGTAGTAATTTGTTGCATTTCTGAAGGCTGTACAGCAGCAATGTTTTCATTATGGAATTGAGTGGTATTTCTGTATTACCAGAGATGAAATGGAAAAACAGCATTTGCTGATCTGTCAATACCATCTATTGGTTGCATGCAAAGAACAACAACCTCCAAGCTGAATGGGGGGAAGCTGTGACAATAGTCAGAGGGGGTTAAAGGAAGCTCATGTCAAGGCTGACTTATACCCATTGTAATCTATATTTTCATGTTCCAAAAGCCTGTTTAGCCTCTGCATCCTGCCTATATATAGAAACCTTCCCTAATGAAAGGCAGTGGCGAGTCACAATGTGACTGAGTGATGAAATAAGTTCATTCTAATAACTGGGAAAAAATAGCTTAACTTGAATGTGAGAAATGCCTGCATGCAGTAAAACCAATACTGACAAGCAATCTATTTTCATGTTTTTAGACTTATAAAAACATAGAAAAGTTAGTTAACTAGCCAACTACCCTCATTTTACAGAGTATCACAAGACATCTGAAGCTGGCTTTAATTGCTTTGGATTTTACACAGTCTAAATGAGGTAATTTGTAATCCAGCCCCACTTCTTTGCTCTTACTATGCGTTAGCTCCCAGGTTAGGCAAAACAAACCATACTCCTCTGATCAAAGTTTCCCTCTTTTGAAGTAAAATTCTCTGCCTTAGATAGTATGTTAACAACAAAAATATCTGATCCTCCCTCTATCTGTTTTTCTGTAAATCAAACATCTGAGCTCTTCATTTCAACATATCCAGAAAAGGATGCACTACATCACTGTGCTCATAGTTTTTCTCATCATTACATTATATTGTTAATTTCATAAACTAAAATAAATAAGCTACCTAGTGGATTCATCTGTACTTTGAGTTCACAGCACCACAAATCGTTTTCTATAGGCTACACTAAGACAACTCCTAGAAAGAACACTGTCAACAGACTGGCCTTAACCTATAGGTATTTTCCATTCTTGCTATCATACCTTTACCGCTGTGATCCACAGAAGGTATGTACTGGAAAAGGGCTGTCCCACACCGTACCACTGGAACACTATTTCCAGAACTCAAAAGGTATGCCCTCTAATATATTTTCAGAATGCTTATTTCAGTTTCCATAAAGTTATTTTGAACTCGCAGGTGCAACGCGTGTTCCAAGCATACTGCTGTTTTTACACATAGGTTACAATATCCTGGGGCTCTTTCTAGAAGCAAGCCAACTAATTTATGTTAGAAACATTCCTTTTTTCCCTTTTTTCCTGCTTTGATTCATTCTTTATTTTCTTTCTAAGAAAGACATACAAATCATGCCCATTTAGTTTCTGGCTACGTATGCATCATATATAAATGGTACATACATATGCATCATATTTTGGGCTGACTTTACCAGAAGGTATACTAGTTTCAGAAAGAATATCATTCATTTTCACTTCCAGTGTGCAGAGAGATACTGATAGACAGACTGCCATATACCATTATGACTGAAGACTCACACGGGCAAACTCAAAGTAAAATTGAAAAAAGGATATATTAAAACTTCATTATTATCTAATCCACTATACTAACAACTTAAAGAAAAAAACAAGCAGAATTCTTCAGACAAGGCATATTAAATTTTTATTGGCTTTTCATTTGATACATGCTACTACCATGAAATGTAAAGGAAAAGCTGCAAAGTGGTGATCGTAGAAATCTAGTTTCCCATTTAACAGGAAATACTTCAAGCATTATCATCTCCAAGAAAAAAAAATCATTACTAATTCCAACTGAAACTCGTTATGCCTATTAGTCTGTTTTCAATTTTCTAAGGTACCACTGCTCCAAGAAAATGAATTAGACCAATGAAGTCGCTAGAAATTTTTCATTTGGGGAATAGCTAAGAACCCATACTGAGGTTGTTCTCTGAGATAAGGGGCCAGGAGGTTAAATTAGCACGTTGCATGTAATCAGGAAACCTGTTCGTTTCTGATTCTCAACCAAGCAATCAATCTTCAGCGAATATGCAAGAAGTCTGCACTCTCTACTGTCTAAAACTGTAAGAAGTTTGTCTATAATGCCTTGTTTGTTGAAGCAGGAAACTACACTACCATGATAACTTACATATTATTGCCTCAGTGCTTCAAACCATTGAGCATAGTTATTTGTACATCCAGTTTTCAACCCTCCTTTCATTATATGAATCTTTCAAAGGTATAAGAATCCCACTGTGATTAACATGAGTTTTGGTGAGTCCAAGGATGCATCTGAAAACAAGAAATCATCTTCACCTCTTTAAAAAATACAGTTTGTAACTTCTTTTAAATTACCTGAAGAGTCAGAATACCTGAGATTTTGCAGGATGCATGTGGCATCCTACCTAAGTTAAAACTCTGCTGATGTTTTGCATAGAAGGCAAATAAGGGAAACATACAAACAAACCAAAATTAACCACGAAGCTCTTATTCTTTGTTGGGAATTTTCAAGTTCTTCTTGGCATTTTATATTTGGAGTGAAACAGATGGGTTTTTTTAGACATGAAGTATTTTAAAGACTGGAAGACTCTTACAGACTTAGGACTAATCTTCAGTATCATATATGTCCTCTATAGAGTTGAGGAGAACACTGTTTTAGACACACTGAGTCCATTACATAAATATTCTTTGGTCTCCCCTCACAGTAGGGAAAAAAAAAGAAATAACAGCGGATGCTGAAAAAGAAATGCTCTATTTTGAATATTTTCTTTCTTTAATTAAAGAAATGGGTGAGTGGTTAGGAGACAGCTACAAAGGTGGGGAACGACAACGTAGTAAGACTGTCTAGTATTTTTATAATGTTATAAACCTATGTGAGAACACATAAATAAAACTTTCAGCATATTTGGAAAAAAACTGTCTTGATGCACAAGAAAAAAAGAGAACACAAATAGGCCAAGCACATGCTAGAAAAGTCTATAGGGAAGCTTATTCCTTTCTACAGGAATGAGTAATGAACAGCCTCAAAGTAATATAACTGTGATGATTCAAGAATAAGTCATTTAACTATCTCTTGCTGGTAGATGGATTTGCTCTTTCCTTGTTCTAAGATGCTAAGACTAATCTATTTTGGATGCATTCTGGCTTTTTCACCATTGCTTCTTCCCTGTGAATGAAGAGCCAGTCTGCTACTCAGGACCAGCAAACTCACCTTTGCAGGAGCAAGTTTCACACTTTGAGTGATTACAGTCCTCCTGCAGCGATGAAGGACTATATACTTTTGCCATAATGCTGTCTTGAAGTATCTGCTCTCCTTGTTGCATTACATTCCAGGTTGCAACAGCTCTTCTAAATAATTAGATGCTAAGGACCAGGACTAGGACACAAATGCAAACAGAAGCAAACCAGTGATTCCTGCAAGAGATGGCTGGAAGTGAGGGCTTATTGACTGCCCTGCTGTCAGGGCACTGCAGCTCACAGCTCTGATGTGCCACGGAGGTCACCTATATGCAGAGCATTTCCCTCTCCCTTATTTTCCATAGTGGTTGTTGTCTATCCCACCACTGAAAGTTGCATGGTGTTCTAATAATTATGTATGTTGTGCTGGGAGCTTTTCCTTGTCTCCCAGCAGGAGAGGACAGGGGGAGGAGAGGATGTGTCAGACCAATTTACATGCAAATCCTACACCTCCGCTTCAAAGCACTTTAAAAGAACAGTTGTCCAAAAATAATATATGGCCAGCAATGTTTTATTACCTTTGTACACTTTTGAAATGTTGGCTAGTGATGATAAAGCTTGTTAACTGCAAATTCTGGCAACGCGGCCTCGAAGGACAACAGCTATTGTGAGCATCTTGATAAAAAGAAATCAGTTAGTTACTGTGGGTGATGTTTGCAGAGCCATACCACACAGGCACTCTGGAAGATGTGACTACAGAAGCATTTTACACTCTTCTGGTGTGAAACAACTTGATAATAGCTGCATGGAGAGCCCAAGCCATGCAGGACAACCTCGGGTGGAAGGTGGCAGAAACACACTAGCAACTGTGACTGGCCTTCTGTCGGCCTACATGAGTAAATATCCACCTCGCTGCTCTGCCACTCTTGTTAATCCACCCCGTTTCCAGGTAATACCAAAGCTGAGCACTGGGGAGCACACAGCACACTCC
Source organism: Pavo muticus (assembly GCA_016647715.1). Classification (NCBI taxonomy): domain Eukaryota; kingdom Metazoa; phylum Chordata; class Aves; order Galliformes; family Phasianidae; genus Pavo; species Pavo muticus. The sequence goes on along the minus strand of JACDJE010000127.1, from coordinate 1,314,637 downwards.
TCCAAGGCAGCACCCCAATGCCAGCAGCTGCAGCTGTGACTGGGGAACCACCTGAGCCAACAGCACGGTGGCCCAACGGGGTGGTAGGTGCGAGCTGCTGGGCACAGCTCGCTCGGCACCATGGCTGTATGGCACCATGGTGAGGCCTCCCATCACCCAGCTGCACTCCATCTCCTTGAAAAACAAAAACACAACACCGTTGTTGTATATGATACTCTGTATTATCTATCTACTAGCAGAGAAAAAATAACTTTAAGTGTTTTAAATTAAACAAATCCTTGAACTTCCATGAATGGAACACCAAGAACTTGGCTCATTTTAGCATTAATAGCCAAGAAAACAGTGCAAGTATTCTTTCTACTGTTCTTTCATTTTTTAAGCTCATAATACTGTAATCTTGTTAGTATCCAATAAGGAAAAATTAAGCAGTTAGTTACAGAAGAAGGCCCTAAAATATTAAAAGCAAAAAATAAAAAATCTCTAATGCTGGAAAAAAAAATTAAATCCCACAAACTGAAATTTTCATTATGTGTGAGCTGGTCAGAAAGATTTTTTGGAGTCTGAAGCCATGACTTTCACTCTTGGCAAACGAGTTTGAGTGAGTAACCTGAAAGATATGTGAAGACAATCACCGTTTTTTAAAATATTCTATTTTAAAAGAGCACAAGAACTTTTACATTTTATATTTATGTGTGGCTTTATTTAAATAAAGCAGACACGACTGCTTTGAACACTAGCTGTGAGACATATGGCTGCACTTGAGTATACAGGCACTGAGTATGTAAAGCAGGCAAATGTTTGTACAAGTGTTGAAGTACACCGTGATCCTACTGAGGACCTGATTGATCACAATCCTAAATGGCCCATTTTTAGTTCAAGGAGAAGAATCCTCACCTTTCAACTACTATCAGGGTTACTGCATGCCCCAGCAAGGAAGAACTCATAGATCTAAAGGCTGATTAACAGGAATATTTAGCACCATTTTTATAATGAACTCAAAACTCTCAGCAAAGATAGACCTTTAAATCCAAATTTGTCCTATGGTAAGAGAAGAAAAAAAATGGAGAAATAATCTGCTGCGTTGATTCTTTTAAAAGAGTGATTCTAAACTGCTGCAAAATGTTTTTGTTCTTTAGCTTAAGTGACAGCAGAGCACGTTAGATGCAGACTAATCTACACCAGCCATACATTAGTCCTTCCCACTGGCTTACTGTAACCCACAGGTTTAGCTAAATGCACCACTGATAATTGACATGCACATCAGACCAAAGCCTAGCATACTCTTAATACGTCTTGCAGAAGCAAAGGAATATTTCAAGAACCTTCATCTTACAGCAGTGTGTAATTCAAGCAACAGAAAGACCCAAAAGGGGATATTGTGTGTTCTGCCACGCATCACTGCTGCTTTGTGTCCCCACAGCGCTGGCAGCCATGGGCAGGCGATGCACTGCCAAGCAGAGGCTCACCACTTGTTTACAGAGCTCTGTCTGGAGGAAGCAGGGAGCATTTCATTCCCATCTCCAGCAGACCTTTCAAGGCAGCTGCCAAGAACAGTCTCGAAAGGCTTCAGAGAGAAAGCAAACTCCAGTACTTATTCACTGAAGAGACTGGTGTGGTGCTGGGCACTCTGAAGAGGAGCGAGAGGGAGTAAGCACTACCCTATTCAAAGGGTTAAAATGTTTTCACAGAATTTCAAATGTACAAAGTCATAGGAAAAAGTCCATGAATTCTAAGTGAAGGACAGATTAGCAATCAGCATATAATTACCCTTCAGATTATGATCTCTACATGACTATTTGAAACTAATGAGTACAAATTACAAATAAATTAAACTTGTATGCTGTATTTCTGTATGATATATGGAAAAGTCCTAAATGGTTGGTTTGGATTTTATGCTGTAGAGGGCTACAGTTTCAACGCTTTAATTTTTAAAATGAATACTCCGTTAGTTCCAGGGGGTCTCAGAAGTGTTAAACAAGCACACTGTGCATTTCGACAAAGGCATGCTCTACGTAGACCTATACCAGTTGTGAAACTGGTTCATGAGATCCCATTATCTTTGGAAAAACCCACGAGCTACTATGAAAATAAAGACTAGAACAAGAGGTTTCAGAGAAAACTAACAAGCAATCCTTCCTTTCTTCTTAAAAAATCATTAATAGAAGTAAAATTGCTTAAGCTCTTTTCCACTTAAACTACCATTCTGAAGTCACCAACACTGATAAGTGAGATACAAGCTTCGTTGTACCCAATGGTTACTTCTCTACCTTTAGAGTCATACTTCAATTTCTCAGCTCAGCGGGTACGTGCTCATGCACTGTGACCAAATTATGTGCACTTCCCTGTGTCATCAGAGGCTGCCAAGTCTCAAAGCAGCTCAGTAAAAAAAACCATCTCCACTATTTTTCAGAACAATTCCTTCAGAACTTGGAGAACTCGAGAGGTGGGGCATTATTTCTCACCCACACCGGGTGGCTGGATAGGCGGTTCTTAAGATAAAAATAATAAATTGTTGTGAAATGCTAAAAAAAGGAAAACACAAAAATTGCCTCCTGACAATGAGCACAGAAGCGAGAAGTGAAAAGCTCTGTTTTGCTAGGAGAAAAGCCCCATGATTGACTATCACCATACTTGATATGTCAGTGTCCACAAAGCACAGAAACTTGCACCACTGCTTGGCTGCTGCCATTCTCAAAGTGCTGACACAGCCCCGGCAGCAGTGACCACACAGACTCCACAATTTATTAGGGCAAGTTTTAACAGCTACCGAGTACTCTCAGAACAGCAGTACTCTTTTTCTTTTTAATAAATGAGTCTGTACGTATTCTGCATTTCCTCCAGCACATCAGCAATACCTGCCAAAGATTTTTAATTTAATGTTGACTATTTAGGAAACACAGGCAAGGAAAAACAACAGCAGGGGCTGTGCTGTCAGCAGCTCTTTACCCAGAATGGGTAATTGCTTACAACCTAGGTGTTGCTGCAGTGCTTCTATTATCTCTGCTTCTTCCACCAGAACATTTGATACAAAAATTATATTCAATTTCTATTCCCGCTCTAGTCCCGCACAAATGCATGTAAAAATAAAGGCAGCAACAACTGTGTTACTTTGTTAGCACATTAGTGAACAGAAAAGGAAAGAAAATGACTCTTAAATAACAGGCATGTAACAGAATGCTATTTTTATCTATAAATAACGTTTTTTTATTCAGATCTGCAGAACTGCCTAATATTAGAAAAGAAGCTGAATCCCTTACGCAGCTTGGAAACACTCAGCATTACAAGATCTAGCCCTCCTACTGGAATTTACCTGCCTTTGTGCCCACGTTGGATAATGGCACGTGAATAGGCTGACAAGGAGTTACAGAAAGTGACAGTGGAAGAAAAGCACCTTTCAGGGATTCTGTGTGTAGGAGTAACTGACAGAGTTAATTTTATCAGCCTTTTTGGCTTATTCCAAATGGCAGTCAACACCCACAGCTCTCACTGATGAAACAGCCCCCTCCGTACAGCTAACTGCAAATACAAATGCACGACTGAAGCATCAGTGGCATGCCTGCTCACAGCCAGACAGACAGATTTCTATCAAGTTGTTATCTTAGAACTGCAGAACAGGTCATGTTGGAAGACATCTCTGAAAATAGTATGGCCCAAACCCTGCTCACCCAGACCATGCTGCCCAGGACCACGTCCAGCTGTTTTCCGGAGATCTCCAAGGAGGAGACCCCTAAACCTCTCTGAGTAACCAGCGCTCTAGCAGCCGCACAGCACAGAACTGATCCCTGTGTTCAGAGTGAGCCAGTGTGTGTGCCAGTGTGTGCCCACTGTCTGTGCCTCTTGTCCTGGCACTGAGCACCACCAAACAAAGCCTGGCCCCATCGTCTCTGTACCCTGCTTTCCAGTATTGATGGATACTGATGAGATACCTGAGCCCCCTCTCCTCCATGCTGAGCAGTGCCAGCACATGCAGCCTCACCTCATGTTAGAGGTGCTCCAAGCTCTTCATCATTTTCACGGCCTTTCTCTGGACTTTCTCCCTCCAGTAGCTCCATATTTCTCTTGAAAAACACAGTATGAACCCGAAAAACTAAAGAACTCAAAAAGAAACTGGAATAAAATCACAAACAAAACAACAAAAAAGCCCAACTTTATTATTATGATTTGTGGGAGGCTTGACTCGTGGTTTCTGAACGTTGAGGTTGATCTATCACCTGCAGAACACTCCCCTGGCTGTGTTAATCCCCTTCTCAGACTCTCTGACTGTATCTATTCTAGGGGGATGAATAATGACCACTCCTTGGCTTAGTGTTATATGATAGCATTAATTTTCCCAAGTAGGATTTATGTTATATGAAGACTTATAATTCGCATTTGGTCCTAGAGGTAATTAATTCAATTTCTCAACCTATAAACTAAATAGCTTGTGTCTCTGGGCAAGCCTACACCTCTCCATGGATTTTAATGCAGAGATCACAAGCCAGATGAGGTGAAGCTGGCTGCCAGAGTGCAAGGAAAGCGCTGCAGCTGAGCCTGCTGTGCCAACAGGAAGGCTGAGAGCACGTGCACACACAGCCTAATACAGCAGGTAGGCTGCCTCTGTAAGCTGGGCTGTTTTTCCTTCTCTCCTTCACTTGCACTACAGGAATGGAAGATATTGATCAGGATTTAAGCCAGGAATATATGGACATTGATCTGCTGTGTGCACACCCAGGAGTACACAGCACCTACCAGCACTGCCAGAGTCCCTCGTGCTGGGGAGGATAGGGTTTTCAGCAGGAACCGCAACCTTCCGCATCTGGAGCAGCCAAGATTCCTACAGCCTTACCAGGCTACTGAGGAAATCAACTGTACCTTACTCTAAGTATTTCAGGAAGAGAATCACTCCCCAGATGCAAGGCTTTCTCATAGCACTGAAAGACAATAATTTCCAAATAGGTTCCGTATAGAGATTTAAGTCACTTATTCTCGTAGATTTCAGAACAAAATACTAGAAACAATTTTAATTCTTCTGCCAAAAGATGAGTTTGTAATTCTAGTTTCTATAGTTTCTGAATCCAATACCTGAATTAGGGGAAAAGAGAGAGTTAACCCACCTCACCTTCTACAGACAACACTCAGGCATTCCAGTGCAGAAGTCCATTTTCTATTGTGTGTGTGTGTGTGTGCACGTCCACATATGAGAAAATGTGTGGCTTAACAAGTATTTACAGCTTTGACACAGCCAGAAAAGCCCCAAGCCTCCTATGAACCGCTTTGTTCTCCCAAGACATTTTATACAGCATATTCCATCTCCCATTTATCACCGTGCCCTGGGAAGACAGAACTGGCACAACATTTTCACCAGTGAATGCTGGAGTTTTTTGGGTTTGGGTTTTGGGGCTTTTTGTTTGCCTGTTTGCTTGCTTTGTTTTCGGTTAGTTCCTCCAGAGACCATCAAATCTCATAACTCTCTGCTACTTTAAACTAATGTAAGAATTACTGTCAGAAAACAAAGACAAAAAGTGATTTGCAAGCTAGCATGCACTGCTGTGGAAGTAATCCTGGGTCCATGCTGAACTGTTCTTTTCGTAAGCAACACCTGTCTCATGCTATTATTACATTAACCAAAGCCAAGAGTATCTATGCGCAAAGAAAAATTTGCAGTCCAAAAAGAAGTTTACAGACAGTGGGCTCCAGGAACTCTGGCAGCAGAGCCTTGTGTATTACAGAACCACACAAAGCCAGCACCTCAATTTGTGGTTGAGTACAACCACCAAAGAAGGATCTGCAGTGGGTGGCAAAAACAGTCACAATTGTAAAGTAACCAAGCAAATAATAAGCTGTATCCATAGGGGATAGAAATGCTATAATTTCAGAATTGCACGCTGCCATAAATAAGTGAGAGGTTATTTACTGAAGTACACAGACTAGGTTTGCAATCACATGGCTATTCTGTGAGCATGCTTTTGAAAAGAAAGCTGAAATTGTTCGACAGCAGACACAGTGGCACCGCACGCATTGTTTGGGCTAGCAGCAATGGTGCATTGCTATATGGTAGCTTTGTAGAAAAGGGAGTTCGTGCCACCTCCTCGAGTTTAGCTGTCTTAAACATAAACAATAAGGCTTCCTTTTCAAGTTGAAGTATTGGTATGTGGGAACAGGACAACAAGATCAGTCCTGCTTACCATTTCTCCCTGGAATTTGGGCAGAGTTTGTGACCGAGGGCTGGCAAGAGTGCCAAAAGCTAATTTTGCTGATGAGCAGTGCCAACCACCTTGGTCCTCAGAGGATTTCAACATGGCATGCTGGTACTTTTAATCACAGCAAGAGACTGGTTTTCACAGAGTGGAGACTGGCTGTCTGATGATGTTTTCTGTAAAAGATACAACTTGGAAGAGTTTCAGGAAAGCATGTGTGAACTTCATTTTATACTTCAGCAAGTTTGACCGGGTCATGATTATTCAACAAGTCAAGAATAAGCTGGTCTACATTCATCCCTTAAAATGCGGAGGAATTTGGCCCTCCAATAAGTAAGTGCTTACTTTGATGGGTAGGACAGCTTTCAAGCTGAAGAGGCTGAGGGGCAAGGAGACAAGTCTGAAGACTGCTCTAATTACAGGGAGCTATTTGGTACTGCAAATTTATCAGCGACACGGCACTGATGGACTGATGAACTTAAACCATTTAAAGTTATATGGGCACAAAAGAAATCGCCGTTACACAAGGTTACCAAATTGTCCCAGGCTGTTTGCTTATGTCACAACACGTATTTGTCGTTTTGGTTTGGGTTGTTTTGGTTTTGTTCTGTTTTTCTTTTTAAATAGACAAGACATACTTAAAACAAAAAAACAAAAAAAAACAGATTTGATGACAAAAGTATAGAGAAAACTCTAACTCAGCCAGCTGCTGATTACATAAGATGATGTTAACATGTACATCAGCAAATTATGTGATTTCTGCTTCAATTATTTATCAAGGGGAAAAAATGGATTTCTCACATTTCCCTAAAGCATTATTGGTACATACTCCTACAATAAGCCACCTTTAAGACATGCTAGCTGCTTAAAATCACACAGTAAAACTGCAAACTCTACCAGCTCACCTGGAAAACTCCCCAATAAAGAGGTGAGCAGTAATATGTAAACAAAAAAAGTTTAATAACTTCTATAATACTAAATAGATATCACAATATTAAAATAATTGTAAGCGTATTTACACTGTATGTTTTAATATATATTAGAAATCATAATTGGAAAAAAAAGAATACAGAAAACAAGACTAGGAGGGGTTTGGGATCATGTCACAGCACAAATAGAAGCAAGATCATTTGAGCAAGACAATGACGCTGAAAGATTAAGGAAGGAAGAGCAACAATTCATTCCATGTAACAGAGTGGCTGCACATTTACTTCATTTTATTGTAATGTTTCTACAGAGATGAACAAGAGCCTGCATGCCACGCTCTTAAAAATCTGCATGGTCATCCAGAACGTGGCTTCTTTTTGACATCCCTGTCACCATGGCTGAAATGCACCACCCAACACCTCACTGTGCTCACACGTCTGATCTCCATAAACATTTCACAAGCGTTGATGAATGTCAGAGGGTGCAAATTTTTCTGCGTAGAGAAATTCAGTGCCTCGCCTTTGCTTTGTGTGCACTCCCATGTCAGCCACCATTGTGTCAGAGTGCCCCTCTGCTGCCATCTGTCACACGGCAACAACATGGAATGGAATATCAGTGGGAAGGTTCAACCTCTGCTGCCATCCCACCAACATCTGCCTCTGACAGCATGGGCCAGCAAAACAAAACAGGAGGCATTATTTTGTAGCAGCCCTTTTAGAATGAGAAAATACTGCTAGCACAGCTACTGTTGTCATCATCCTCACTTTACAAAAGTGGGAATTAAAAATCTTCCTCAGCAGTCCTTGAGCCTTTTCTACACAAGAACCACACCATGTAAATAAAAAGGAATTCCACGCACTGACTCAATAAGGAGTGCAATTTTTCAGTACTTTCAGTCTGCACTAATAATGAAAAAAAATCCCAACACTACATTTCTATGGGTTTTCAGCCCCTGCTTTTTGGGCATCTGCAGGAATTCAGTAATGGTACCTGCAAATCCATCACTCATATTGTAACTCTCATACAGCTTGTTAGCAATTTCCTTCTTTCCCCTCGAGAATTACACACCATGCATAGATGTTATTTTGCTGGCAACAGATAGTAGAAAGGAAATAGACTCCCATAAAAACAAACGTGTAAAGCTAAAATCAGCATTGTCGCAGCAAAAAATGTTTCCTTTATACATCACATTATTACTCTTTTTTTTAAAGCAGTAGTAGCTCCATCAACATTAGGAGTTTGACATGAAAGCTGTAGGACGCTCTAGGCTACCAGAGCACTGCGACTTTCCTGGGTTTCCTTCACTGACTCCGACCAGACTCTGCTTTCTTTTTCCTCCAGAGCACACCTCTGTGCATCACCTTCATACCTACCTAAGCAAGGATTTCACTGGAGACCTCCCAGCTCAAATTTTTCTTTCTGTTTCCCATTTCTTTTCCCAGGATGTTTTTAGCTTCTCTCTGCCCTATCCACCAAGCACCGTTACGACCGTGAACTTACGATTCCCACTAAGTTCAGTCCTTCTCTCATGTTGAAGGCTACCTCCTCTTCTCTCTTCCCCCACTGCAAAGGTCTGAAGTACAACCTTTCTCCTTTCATCTTTCCTTAGGATTTGTGCCTCTCAGACAGAAAACAGGGAAGTCTAACAGCACTGTTTTGAAGAAGAAGAGGATACATCATCACGCATGTTCCGTGAGGTGGGAACTTTGTCACAAGGGGCACAGAAAAGGCTCAGGCATTCAACGCTTTATCTTGTCGAGGTTTTCACACAAAGGTCTGCTCTCAAGCCTCTTGGCCCATGTGCAGAATGTGAAGGAGCAAAATATCATTTGCAGTAGAGGAGGACAGAGCTAGAAATCATTAAAACCAACTAAATTCAGACAAGTCCACGGAACTAGCAGGGACACATCCAAGGGAGCTGGCTAATATCACTGCAAAGCCTTCTATCCAGATGGCCACGATGACTGAGCAAAGGATTTCTCATCACTGGAAAAAGGCAAGTGTTCCTTCTACTGCTGTTACCTGTGATAGGTTTCCATGGTATGCTTCTAGATTTGCCCTGCTGGAGAACAGTTTTGCAGTGGCAGGTGTTGCTTAGTTTGCAGGTGTCACAAACAGCACAACAAAGAGCTAATTGATGAACTTCACTTACCTCTGTTCTTGTACATGAAGCACAGGGACAGCAGTTAAGTGCATTTCCTGGCCTGCCACGCATTGCAGGAGGATCCTGCTGCCTTCCCTGTGCTCCTCCTGCCTAACTGGCCCAAAAGACAAAATCTGCTTGACAGCATCAGCTAGTATAAAAGCTGTAAAGCATTTCATGTGCACAGCACTTTAAGAATTAAAATGAACACCTACAGTAAAAGACTGTGGCACTTAAAAAGGACAGACATCATCAAAATGCTTTATTTAATATTTAACACAGTAATCCAGGCAACTGAAACAAACCTTTATTTTGCTAAAAATCTCTGCTTCTTAGCCTGAATGCATGCTGCCTTATTTCTATAAGGAAACCAATGAATTGAGCAGCTAGCACTGATCAGAAGCAATTTTTTTTTAAATTAAAAAAAAGGCCACCAAAAAAAGAAAAGCCAAAAAGCATCACATGGATTACTGGAATTATGTCCACAGGAGTATCTGTGGAACAGACACTGATGTCATCTGTATCAACTTCAATAAAGCCTTTGACAAAGTACCCCCACAACATCCTTCTCTCTAAACTGGAAATATATGGATTTGATGGGCAGAGTGTTCAATGAACAAAGAACTGGCTGCAGGATCGAGTCCAGAGAGTGGGACGGGTCAACGGCTCCATGTCTGGATGGAGATCAGTGATGAGTGGTGTCCCATAGGGGTCGGTGCTGGGAATGATACTCTTTCATATCTTTATCAAAGACATTGTCAGTAGGTTGAGTGCACCCTCAGCAAGTTTGCTGATGACATCAAGCTGTGGGGTGCAGTCAACACAGCAGAGAGACGGAGGGACCTAGACAGGCTTGAGCAGCGGGCCCAGGTGAACCTCATGAGATACAACAAATCCAAATGCAAGATCTTGCACCTGGGTCAAGGCAACCCTCACTACCAATACAAGCTGGGGGATGAAAGGACTGAGCAGAGCCATGCCAAAAAAGACCTGGGGGTACTGGTGGATGGGAAGCTGGACATGAGCCAGCAATGTGCCCTCACAGCCCAGAAAGCCAACCGTATCTCAGGCTGCATCAAAAAAAGCGTGGCCAGCAGGTCAAGGGAGGTGATCCTGCCACTCTACTCTGCGTGGGTGAGGCCTCACCAGGAGTGCTGCATCCAGATGTGGAGTCCTCAGTACAGGAGAGACATAAACCTGTTGGCACATGTCCAGAGAAGGGCCACAAGAATGATCCATGGAATGGAGCACCTCTCCTTTGAGGACACACTGAGAGAGCTGGGGCTGTTCAGCCTGGAGAAGAGAAGGCTGCGAGGTGACCTGATAGCGGCCTTTCAGTATCTACGGGGGAGCTACAGGAAAGAAGGGGACAGACTCTTTAGCAGGGTCTGTGATGACAGAACAAGGGGAAACGGCTTCAAACTCAGAAAGGGTAGATTTAAGTTGGACTTAAGGAAAATGTCCTTTACAGTGAGGGTGGTGAGGCACTGGAATGCCTAGTGATGTGGTTGATGCCCTGTCCCTGGAGACTTTCAAGGCAAGGCTGGATCAAACCCCGAGCAACCTATTTTAGCTGTGCATGTCCCTGTTCATTGCAGGGAAGTTGCACTAGATAACCTTTAAAGGTCCCTTCCAACTCTAAGGATTTTATAATTCTATGATCTATTAGAACTCTTTTAGCTATGAAAAGGCTTAGTCCTGCCAGTGGTCTGGTCTTCTTGAATTTTAAAGAAAAGAGTTGGAGAGGTTATGTCTTCACCACTTTCTCACTAATCCTTGCCAGAGACATCCTGGACCACACTCAACAGTAAGGGAAACGAGGCTTCAGCAAGCAAAGGGTGAAATTTGCCATACAGCAGCGCCTTTCCTTGTGCAATTTGCTGTCAAACACTGACTGTGAGGCAGATTGCTTTGTGCTCTGCTGTACGAAAGATTGTTGGTTCTGGCTGAAAGAAGCACTGCTAGCTCGAGAAGCAAATTCCCATGGAATGACTTTGGAGTAGGTGACTCCAAACTCACCCCTAGCTCAACACGCAGTAACTGCTAAATACACCATCTCAAACTGGAACTAAATCAAATGTTGTCATACTGTAATCCTTCCACCTTTCTCATGGACTTTATTTGGACATTGATTTTTTTTTCCATTTTATGAGATTGTTTAAAGTGTCACCTATCACAATTAACTTCAACCTAAGACAGCCTTAATAAATGAATTTGCTAGAAAACAGTCAGCATCGTTCACACCACCCAGCCTAAAAAGATATGCTATTTTTAAATGGATTTCACGCCGTCCCTACCTAAAAAATATTTTAAAAATAGAACAAAAAGAGAAGAATCTGAAATGTTTCCCAAATAAAATCCACCCTGGCAACCATCCCAACAGCATAAACAGTTTGATACAACTTACAGGAACAACATTAGGTAATGTTTTATGATGCTCATTAAGCTGTCACATTCTAAATCACAGCCAGCATCAAGTGATTTCTTCCACTCCTGTACTAGTTAAGTCTGGCAAATATGCACTGTATATGAAAGGTGTCAAGTAAAATTGCCACAGGTTATACTGGAAATCCCTGCACCAGCTGCATACTCCAAGAGAAAAGAAGTGTCTTTCTGATTCTATAGCCTGGTAATTCTGGAGTTGCTGGAGGGCTACAGCAATCTTTGAAAATAAAGCTTCATTACACCTGCATGGAAAGGCGCATTTAATCCTCTTTGGAAGCTGATCCTACAATCCTACACTTCAGAACATTGCTGAAAGCCATTGTGATTTCAGTGGGAATTGGTCATTAACAGCACAGGTGCAGATCATGCAACAGGCAGTGTCAGTGTAACACCTTCCCACATTTTCTGGTTCTTAAGAATTCCATCTGATAATGGCAGAAGCAGGTTGTAACAGCAACTTTTTTGCCATGGATTAAAGTGCTGCTCATTTGGAGACATAATAGAGACACGTTCCTCTTTAGGACTTCATTTCCTCTGTGTGTTAAAAGAAAGGAGTAAAAAAATATCAAGCTCTTCCTATAGCTGAAAAGTTATTTTACGCTGGCTTTCCTACAGACCCTTTCTGCCACTTGTAAAGTCTCTGCATTCTTTCCTGAATTCCTGTATTATTGAAATAAAAGTAAAATTTAATGCAGCATTTACATCAATGTGTACCAGGAAAATATATATTTATTAATTACAGTATATATTAAATAAGTAAAGCGCATATTAAATAAGATCCTGTAATCATAACAGTAATAAGTATTCCTGTCACGTGAGGTAAATCCCACACAGCAACCCACCACTGGTATTTATAACCAAATGCGTCCTTGCCTGATCCTAGTGACATTCCACCAGCAATACCTTTGGTCTCCAACCTGATGTATGCTTCCAATCTCAAAACAACCAAGACTGATAAAATACGCTTTTTCAAACCCAAGGAAGAACTTTTCCAAAGAAGACGGAAAGAAGGAAAACAGCCAATGAAAAAGAAAATTCAAATGGGCTCAATTCAATTTAGATTTTGTATTACTACTCTTTTAACATTTATTTTACTGAATAGTTTATTATGGGATGGGGTATTTTGTTGTTGGTTTTGTTTCTTTTTGTTTTGCTTTGTGTGGGGGGAAGGGGTCGTTTTTGTTTTTATTTTTTTAAGGATGAAAAATTACATTGGAAGAACTGACAGAAAAATATATTCAGGTAGCTACTGCAAATTTGCCAAGCTAAGTTCATCATTTTTTCCCTTCACCCAAGACAGCCTTGAGGATGAAATCCTTTCTGATTGCCGTGTGGCAGTAGAACTGCAGTCTTTCACTTGCACATCCCAAGAAATCCTAAGAAATCAGGACTGAGCAGGTTAAGAGCAGTAGTTTTTCAGAGAATTAGAGAATCGTGATGTTGGAAAAGCCCACTAAGATCATGAACCAGAATGAGGAGAATCTCACATGGAATTTCTGTTTCTCAGTAACTTCTAACACTTTTGAAAACCAAAGGACATTACATAAGTAAGCATGTACTATCAAAGAAAACAGTTGATTTCTCAAAAAGAATGAAACAACCAAGGATGCACCAAAAGCACATGTCCTCACTAAGACATCTTACATAAATGGCAAGAGAAAAGGGTTTCCCCCATGAAGATTCTAAAGTAACATTTTGGAGGAGTTGCTAAATACTGAAAAGCCAACACATTAATACCAAAGAACAGAAGTACTAGAAGAGCCATGCTCACAAAACAGACGTCATAAAACTAGGATTATGAAATTCCACATCTGAAGACTAAGTTGGATTCTCTTGTGTTAAATAGCTAGCCTTCAAGAAATCATCTATCTGTAGATTAACATGTACCTCCTTCTCCTTGGCACAAACAATAAACATTTTGGTAACAAATCAGTAAATATTCTTACTGATAACATGCCAGTAAGATACTGAGAGAAAGTCATTTTCATCAGCAAAGGAATTAACAGAAATAACAGCAACAAAGCCTTAAGGCAGCCACCAAGGTAAATAAGCATATCACTAAGTATACACCTCAAATTCTACAGAGTTCCTTTCAACTTCTGGAAGAAGGTACTGTAGCACTGTTTTGACCCTTTTTCTGGTGATCAAAAACAGTTATTCCCTTCCAAAGGGAACGACTTCTTATTTTAAGGTGCATAAGCAGCAAAAGACATTAAGCATTTGCATTTACTAACAGGCCAGCATATGAAAAGATCATATTTGTTTTGTTAAGGTAAACTTTGCACAGTAAATCAATGAGCTGCTGTCTTTACTAATTACACAGAGGAAAGTACAAGACATTTGTTTGCATATTCTTTCTACTACATTTTAATAAGCAGTAAGATCCAAACTCAGCAACATCTCAATAGTATTGATGGTACACACAGTTAACTAAGACAGCAATTTGCTGGGTTTATTTCTCATTCCAAAGTACCTTTGCAAATTTCACATTACAAACCCACTCAGAAATAGACTGGAACAACTATGTTATATGACACAGTATTCTATGACAAGTTAACAACAAACAGAAGATTGCCCGCAACTGAGTCCTTTGATAAACCTCAATAAAATTTTTCAAGTTCCAGTTACAGAAATACAATCAACTTCAAAAAGGTAGTGAGATTTATTTAAATTATTTCTTTTCTGATGCAAATATTTCTATTTAGAAGATTTGGTCCATACAGCATTTAAACACTTATGAAAGCATCAACAAATTCAGGTTCTGGGACTGAACTGACAAGAAAAGGGATGTGAATAGGCCTCCCACATCTCAAATGAAAGCTGGGGGCGTATGGGTGTATTAGGATCAACACTGCTACTCCACTGACACCACATTCTTGATGCTGCGGATGCTGCCTGTATCACTAGGTGAAGTACTGCCTTTGGTTCCAAAATGCGCAGACTCTACTGCCACTCCAAGGCAGGGGGAGGCACAACAGTATGTAGGTCTACCTGCTTTTATCACTAGAACAGACAGGCAAAATTATTATTAGCCCAGATCCTCTCAATGCCAGGTTTACGCTCCTAGAGCTGAGCAGACAGCTTTGAAGCTTCTGCTCCAACAAGAGTTTCCTCAGGCCTCCTCCCACCATAACACCGGCATGTGCCAACAGGAAAGAAATCCAACATCAAGAGCAAGATGAGAGGAGTAAGAAGAGAAGCATCAGACCAAACACTTGCCCACCTGTGAGATTTTTTAGGAAGATGTATCTCACTGAAATACACTTTTTATCCACACTCTGTCTTGTCATCTCAATATTACAGAGCACCACTACAAAGCAAGATGCTAACAGCACACAAGGAAGCAGAGGGTGGAGGGCTCAGCACTCACCAGATGAAAGAACACTGGTTAGTGACTTAAAGTTGATACGAGAAGGTGTCTGTTTCCCAAACACCTGTGGGAAAAAGCACACGAGCAAACAAAGAGGACATGATAAGGTGGCTGCACTGAAGCAAGGAAGCAGCAGGAATGCATGGAGCCATGCCACCAACCATGCAGAGAAAGTTGAGAGCTATGGGTGGGTATCAGAGAGAAGACAGACAGTGAGATGGTGGATGCCTGCTCTGAGCTGTCTGATCAGGGAGTGGACTAAACCTCCTTCAGACCATCAGGAGCCACCTAATGACTGCAGATTTTGATTCTCATGGGGAACTTTAAGTGTCTTGATGTCTACTCAACCAGAAACACGAAGAGGCACAAGTAACTCAAAGTAAAGGCTCGTGACATTTTTTCCAGAGATGAGAACACCTGAGTATGGCAGGTGTTCTGCTGGGTGTGTTATGGCCGAAAAAGAAGAAGTGGTTGGGAACATGATAGTTGATAGCAGCCTTGGCTGCAGAGATATCAAATGACAGAAATAGAATTCTCTGTTTGCAGAGAGACACGGGCTTAAGGGCAGTAGACTTTATCCCAATAAGGGAAGGTACCCAGAAGAGCCCTCTGATCTTTAAGGACACTCTGCACTGCTCTAGAATAGTCCTCCCCAGCTGTGTGATGTCAGGTAGGTCTGGCAGAAGGCTAGCTCAGCTTAACAGGGAACTCTGGGCTGAACTCAACTGCAAAAACAGAATCAATGGCCACAAATAGAGATGAATACAAAAACTTTTCTCACGATATGCAAGAATGTAATTGAGAAAGGTAAAGCCAGACTGAAAATACGAGATGCAAAGAGCAACGAGGGCTTTATATCAGTACAAAGCAGCAAGAAGTGGACTAGGAAAACATCCGCCTGCTGCCAAATGTGATAGGCACAAAGGGCTCAGCATAAACCAAGCCATCGATTACACTTGCTTCTGAAATTATATCTCAGAAAAAGGAAGTTGATCACACAACTGCTCAGACAAAATACCATCACAAACTTGTGCACAAAGATGTCATTATTTCTAATAAGTTTTTCTAAACAAGAAATCAAATCATTTTAGAGCTGTTTGTCACAGGAAATGTACTTAATGCTTTAGACACGGTGATCTTACAGATTAATAGAGATGCTCTCTAATTTCTCTCCAAGCGAAAAAATGGGCAGAAGAGATGGACCTCAATATTTTAATGTTATAAATTAAAAAAAAAAAAAAGGTATTTTGCCTCCATATTAAAATCAAAGTGATAAAGCAACCTGGAAGCAAACAGGCAAGATATCTTTAAATAATACATAATCATAAGGTGTTAAGAAAGCTTATAAATGTGACTTCCACCAGAATCTGTTGCTCACCTACCTTTTCTCTCTTTAACTACTGCATTCCCCAGCTTACTTGTTATGGTTCAGGACAGCACATTAACTCTGATAATCTATTAAGAACTGTAGTATCACAAGTAAATAACGTGCAAGCTCCCCATTATATCAACTCACATACATACATTTAGAAAAGATAGTTCCTGCCCACTGTGGCTTTCACTTGTTACAGCCTTAAAATTCCATATTCACTAAACGGAGAAGTATTTCCATACATAATGCTTATATTAAGAGCTCAGACAGTAACGATTTCCCTGTTTCTCAAAGACTAAAGCCCCATTGGCCAAAAGGTGAAGCCAACTGTGTGAATGGAAACGAGATGATGAGGAGCCTCCCTTTAGGGAGATTTGAAACAAAAATAAAGGAGATTCTCAACTGCAGCTGCTGCAAAGTGACACAGAATTGTTCACTGCAGGGGAGTTGGACTAGCTGGCCTTCAGAGATCCCTACCAACCCTAAGGATTCTATGACTCTAACTGAGGAAAACAAGGCTCAATCAGTCTGCATTCTGTTCACATGTGCTGTGCTTTCTCCTTGAAAATCACGGAGAGCAGAGGTTTCTCATACACACTCAGATATACTAAGTTTATTTTACAGAAGCAGGTGGATAAGGCTTAAGGCCTTCATGATGAAACGCTGACACTTCTTTTTACAGTACCACCTTCTTAAACTGAAAAGATTTCCTTATCTGTAATTGAAGCATCACTGTAACTAAGTTGTTCTCTGGCTTGATCAGAAATTGCAAGGATCTAGTTATTTTCAAGAAACAAACTGAAGAACACATTAACCGTGCTGAATCAAGCAGGAACAAAAGCAAAATCATACACAAACACAATGTCATTTTATCACAAAACTCATCAGTCCATTATCAATTTTCTGCCAGCACACATTTCAGTTGAAGAAAAATTCTGTTAACTTGAATATACAAGTTATCACAAAACAGAAATGTTAACAAATTACTCTAGAACTATAACTAGCACTCTGCAAGCAACCTACACCTTAAAGAAAACCAACTTTCTTTGGTCTTCATAAATAATGTAGATACCAATAAAGCAAATTTACAAAAAGATATGAATACAACAGAATGACTCCTGAGCTACACAGATACGAATTCTGCACAAGGATTTAACTTGCCTAGTTTAAACCACATAATTCGTACAAACCATGGAAGTCCAAGCTAATCAAGTCCAATTACCTATCAGTTTGTTATTCAGCAATACCGTAATTTATTACTTACTTTCCATCTACTTCTGGTCTTTTGCACACACAGTGAAACTTGCCACCAAAATCTATATAAAGGTCATCTTCTACAATATGGAATATTTGACCAATGGCAATTTTATCTTTGGCAGGTCCCATCTGAATCAAAGGTGAACGTCTCAACATGGATGCAAAGGATTCCGATTTCTCTGAAGGAACCTACAGATAAAAAAAAGTATCATTTCACAAGAGATATCATCTCAAGGAGGAAATAAATCAAACTCATAGCATAGAAAAAGGCTTCATTCACTAAATTACAAGTAAAGATTTCATGCCTCTGGTGCATTTTTATTAAGACTTCTCGGGAGCCATCTGTTTCATTTCTCCTACCCAAAATATTTAACATATTGAAGACTAGGTCTAAGACTACGACATATTCTACTACTGGTTGGGCAAATTAACTCTAAAATGTATTCCCAAAATTAGCTTTGCAAAGAAAATATCCCATATCTTTGTTACGTCCTTTGTAAAAACCAAAGCAGAATTAGTGCCCTGCAATTATTCATGCAGCTATTTTTTAATGAGCAGTTCTTAAATCTTCACTTTAAAGAACAGAACTATTTTGACAAAACAGCAAAAGCAGAAAGCATACACAGAACTGATCTAAGATGGTAAGAAAAAAATGAACAATCTGTAACTGAAATCCAGCAGGTGAATCAAAGGGAATCATTTGAAGAAGAGAGAAGAAATGTTGCTAAGCATTCTCACAGTGAATTACTATTTCCTATACGATAACACAGTGACTAAAGATGTTCAGCACAGCATGTGAATGTGACAGGGATACATGGGCGTATTCAGAATTTGTGGCCCCTCAAAGGGCACAAAGGGGCTCAGCGCAGAGGAACTTGGACCTGAAATTGCCACAAAGTTTGGATATTAGGAAAAATTTCTTCTCTGAAAGAGTGGTAACTAATTGGAACAGGCTGCCCAGGGGAGTGGTGGGGTCACCATCCTGGATGTGTTCAAGAAACACGTGGAGATGTGGCATCAAGGGACGTGGTTAGTGGGCATGGTGGTGACAGGTTGACAGTTGGACTACATGATCTTAGAGGTCTTTCCCAACCTTAATGATTCTACGAATTCAGGGCATGAAGTTTAACTAAATCACACCCCTCTTGCCAGTGAGAAAGCAAGAGTAATCTAGAATTTGTAAAGCACTATAAACTCTCTTTATACTTACTAAGCCTCAGAACACAGGCTAGTTTCTCCCTGGCTTTCCATGACACTGTAGTATAGAGCAGTGGGAAACAATCACACTGTAGCGTGTAACACAACAGCAAAGGCAATGCACATCAGGAATTTTCTTCCTTCGTCACAGAATCACAGAATGGCTTGGGTTGGAAGGGACCTTAAAGGTCACCCAGTTCCAACCTCCTGCCATGGGCAGGGTTACCAACCACCAAATCAGGCTGCAAGTTATTTAAATCAAAGAATCAAAACCATGCCTTCCTGGACCACAGACAAAAGACATCTTGCATCTGCAAACATGTTATTTACCAAACACGACAGAACTGGGGGGTGGGAGAGGAGCAGGGATACTTTCTGCTGACTGCCTCAAGCACACACTGAAAAGTCATCTACATTTCCTATGCACAGAGAAGAATGCCATCGTTTTCAATTTGCACATTTGGAAACTTTTACTCTCAAGGAAGTCAAAACAAGCAACAGTTTGGAATTCCAGTTTTCCTGGAATGCACAAACAGTGTGGGCTGTTCAGACATTCTATAACCTCAGGAATTAAAAGCTGGAAATCTGACACCCCGCTCAGTTTGCTGCTTCAGAAAATGGAACAGCTTACATGTAGCATCCTGAAGACAAGGGCCAAACAACGTGCCCTCCAACACACACGTGCACACAGACAGAAAGCAAGCTGCTGGTGATGGTAAACCACCGGCAGAGAAGTAGGACCTCATACAGGAGTGCTACTGTCATATATGGTTTCAAGCACAGGAATTTACAATGTAGTCTAAATTCTAAGACATAAAAATTAACTGCATAGGACACATTTGTAAGTGCTTCAAGAATAAATGCAAAACAGAGGAATCAATAAGAGGAAGTACTTACATGAGATGTATCATACGAACTGATGGGGCAGTGGTAATAATCTACATGCAACTTAATTCAACGTAGAAGCCATAAGCTTGCATTCAAAGTGATCGTCCCTTCAAAATGACTCCCTTTGGGCAAGAGATTACACATCCATCCTCATACAGAAATTAGGAAATCTGCTTTAAGGGAAACTGCAGTACCAAAAAGTGCAAAATTCAGAGGTTTTCCCCTGATATTCTCATTATAAAATCACTAGAGTTTCAAACATCACTCACTTGCCTTGGAATTCAACTGCTTGCCCCTCTAAAGATATACAGTAATAAACCCTTTTCTATTATCCATTATCGTTTGGGATCACAAATATTGTTTTCAAAGATGACGAATCACATCTTAGCTGTAGCTTGTCACTCAGCACCAAGCAATGCCAGTCAAGTACAACTAAACTCCACGGTTAACTACTTTGTCCGTTGTCTGTGGTTCTTTTGCTGATTGTTTTAATCCCTCCTTTCCCAACCAGCACTACTTATCTCTCAATCCTGTGCTCCTGAGTTCAGCTCTTCCAAGGAAAATAACAGTGAAGACAATCACTGGGAAAATTATACCAGAAATGCTCACAGCAAAGGATTTTCTCTGGACATCCAGAAAGAGCAGCTAAGTGCCACACAGAAAAACAACTTTGCCAAGCAAAAATTAACATAGTCAAGAGGTAATGTATAGAGTCTTAGAATATTATGGGGTGGAAAGGATCCACAAGGATCATCAAGTGCAACTACTGGGACTCCTGTGTGCGGGGACTCAAAAATACATATAACTTAAATCCAGAATGGCAGTATACATAATGTTGAAGACAGATACACAAACTCGAGACCATCAACTAGTAGAGATGTTAGCTCTTCAGAAGACTGTGTTTTCAAATAGATCATCCTCCCACATACTTCACCTGCTCTGAGACTAAACATTTTACAAAAATCTCTCCAGGGTCCTTCAGAAATTCCTTTAAGTCTTATTAATTTACAATAGAGCTCCTTTCCAAGCTGAGTAGTTCCAGCTCTCTCAGCCTTTCCTCTTAGGAGAGGTGCTCCAGGCCCTTCATGATCTTGGTGGCCCTGTATTAGGCTCTCTTGAGTACGTCCATGTCTCTCCTGCACTGGGGAGCCCAGAACTGGACACAGCACTCTAGGTGTGGCCTCATCAGTGCTGCAGAAAGGATCACATCCCCACACCTGCTGGCAATACTTTGCCTAATGCAGCCAGGATACCACATGCCTTCTTGACAGCAAGACTCATGTTCAACTTGGTGTCAGCCGAGACCCCCACGACCTTTTCTGCCAGTACTGACCCCTGGGATACACCACTAAATACTGGCCTGCAACTAGACTTGTGTCACTGATAAATTGCATTCACATCAGTCCTGTTCCTTTTACACAACGGCACACTGTATGCAGTATCATAAACTCATAGGGGTTGGAAAGGGACCTCTGGAGATCATGTAGTCCAACCCCCCTGCTAAAGCAGGTTTCCTGTATTAGGTTGCACCAGAAAGCACCCAAGCAAGTTCTGAATATCTCCAGAGGAGATTCTAGTTAATAACATCATTCAATCTCCCTGGCAGGAAAATACACAGACCCAAAGTTCTCCTCCCCCATGCAAACTCGCCTGGGAAATAATCTCTGTGCACAACACACAAGTGCTGTGTTTACACACTGATAGATATATTGGTTCCTTCCTAGAACGTAAAGTCAGCAAGACCCGACTTAGCTCATGTACCAAGTATTCAGTTGTCATTCTTCACTGTGGACAGCTTTACAAGAAAACAGTGCAATCTACTCCAATGGTATCGCTGGTCTACAAGTCCATAGTTTGCTTCATTCTGCTCCCTGGAGAGGAACTTCTCAGGAGCATGAAGATCTAGTTCAAGTATACAGGAATCATGGAAAGACTCCATTGAATCATCCCATCAATAACACATCTGGGAACAGCCTAGAAACAGAGCACAAGCTAAAATACAGTATTTTTTCCCAGTTCTTTGCACAATCTAAAGGATCTTTCATTAGGAAGGAACTTACCTCAAATTTCTGAAGAGATTTAATGGCATTTTGAGGAGTACTTTCCTCCATGATTTCTAAATCTCCTTACCTGCATTCCCCACAATGGGGCTACAGAAAAACAGTAAGGCAGTAAAACAGCACTCTTCTCTGCTTCTCACTGAGCATTAACCATACAGCTGGGATACATACCATGAATTGATCACTCATCTAGTTACAAAAGCTGGAGACCATGAAAGAGTCAGAAGCACAAACAGAACATTCTTTTCAAGAACCTGAAGTGTAAAGACTTTTTTTTTTCCCTTAAACTCCTAGCCTGTTTGATTTGCCTTCTAATTTTCTAGGGTTGAAAGTTATTCATAAATATTTGGATGCCTTCCACTCTCTCTGCACATAGTTTAATAATAATAATAAAAATGTAGCTCTTTCAATAACAAAATATTCTGCAAGATTATAAATACTAACCAGAGAGTTTAAAAAGTCATAGATTTAAACCCCAATAAGGTCCAAACGAAAAGAGTAACTCCAATGGAGGAAAGCAGCATACAGATTCTGGAGCAAAGCCTATGACTATACAAGCAGGGTGGTCCCATCCCACCCACTGCACAAGACATCTTTCAAACCCTAACTACATGTTTTGTGTTCGCTTGCAAAGACAAGCAGCTCACATACAGGAATGCAAGAGATATGGATGAAACATGGAGAAGTGAGATGGGAGATTGGTAATCAGAGGGCTACAGTGAGGGGGGTGAAGACACATCAGCAGCAAGCAGCACGCAAAGACTGCAGTCCTCTATTTAATCCTCAGCTCCTCAGCACTGCCACCCATAGTTAGAAAGGTTTTTCTGTCCCAGCTTAGTTACATAAAACAATAAAATGAAAAAACTGATGTGGAATAACAAGTTGGTACGATGCCACAACAGCTAAAGGCAAAATGGCTGGGAGACGCCCAAACCTGACTGGAAAAGGTCCTGAGCAATCTGACCCAAAGTTGTGTAGTTTGGAGCTATGGGTCTGAACCAAAGCCTTCCTGAGATCTCATTCAACACGTATTATTTGATTTAATAAATAGAGAACACTGTGATTCTGATATAAAGAGTATTAAAATTCAGTAAGCCTTCACCTGACCATACATATACACTGACAAGGCACTTATTTCCATCAGCAACCTAAAAACATTCACAGCCCATCAGACCTTGCTTTTCCATATACCGTAACTACTAAGAGTGTGCACTATTAATGGGATATAAGCCTAAATACTAGGAATTTGTTAAAAGTTGTTGCAGGCCCCAATAAGGTAACAGTTCACAGTGGTTCAGTTTGTTTTTGAATTTCTCTCTAGTGTTCTTCTACTATTTTCTACATCTAATTCTACTTTTTGCTCAAATATCCCTTTGAAATCAATTCCACGCTGTCAGCAATGTACAACTAAGTGCTCACTGAAAAACTGGCAGTCTTTGCAATTGTTAAACTTTCCAAGGTTCTCAAAGCTATCGAACACATTTTTCTGGTGACCGCCTTCATTCTGTACGTTAAACTATTGGGGCCTATTGCTGATGGTTCTGTACCAAGAAGGTCAGTGTTTGTTATGCTGGTGGTACAATGCAATACTTCAGATTTCTGGCCTCATGCCTTTCGCTCCTATCAGACAAAAGATATGCAGCCCTCTGTCAGACTCAAGTACCTTCTGTACCTACAGTTCTGAACTTGCTCACAATATTATATCCAGCAGTAATCAGTAACTTCAGAGCTTCCTCAAAGCAAAAACTCTGCTTCTTGCATTAGCAGTAAGAAAGACTTAGAAAAATATATTTTAAAAGTAATCATCTGCCCCTAATGTGTATTACATATTTACTGTAAAATAAGTAAGTGATCGATTTAGGTTTCTTCAGCACCAATCCCCTCTTGCACCTTCAGGCTCATGCCAGCGCAGAGCTATCAGAGCACTCGCTCTCAGCCCGCTCCATCCCCCAGGCTCCCTGCACTCCCAGCCCTTCTGCCCCAGCTCAAAGCAGCCCTGGAGGCACTTAAGGCCAAGCTGGATGGGGCACTAGGCAGCCTGATCTAGTAGGTGGCAACCCTGCCCGCGGCAGGGCATTGGAACTAGATGATTTTTAAAGTCCATTCCAACTCGAGCCATTCTGTGATTTTTTGTCCACGCATCCCACTTGCTACAGGAGGTCAGTGTCTACTTTTTCTTTAAGCAGTGTGAGCTATAGCCCTGAATGCCAGGGGTTCACAGACTTGTTTATTATCAACACATATGTTCAACAGGAAATAGAATGAAAACCCTCCTTGCACTTGTCATACGCAGATCCCTTCCAACCCAAGCCATTCTATGAGTCTATGAAATTAGAAATACGACTGCAAACCACTGCTTGGGCATTCATGTGAGCAGCAATGCAGTCAGGAGCCGTCCCCTCACTGTAACAAGAACCTTCACCATCTCACATCTATCACTTGAAAGAGAAAAGAATTTCAAAAAACTACCAAAAGTGTTTTGTTTTCCTAAATTTCCACTCTCAAACAGTACTGAAGAGAACATTCTGCTTATTGCCAGCTACAATACATCATTCCCACACAGCAACTACGTATCATACACACCCCACCTGATGCCCCGGTGCCTAACACGTTTGACTGCTATTCAGAGTCTTAACTGAAACCTAATTTGTAATTGTGAAGCGTTTAAGAAGGCAAATATTTAAATGTTATCTAGTATTTTTAAAAAGTTTATGGACAAAGCATGTGAGACTATGCACAATATTAAAAAACAGATTACTCTTCACACAGCTCTGCATAAAGCAAACGAGGTCACAAGTGTCAGCTGTAAGTGTACAAGTAATTATATACAACTGCCAGCAAAATTCAACTAATAAAGCTCTTAAGCAGCTCAATGGGATTCAAAGCTCAATAAAATCCCATCGATAGCATACAGTTATAATCAAAGACAGCATGAACTCAGAAGTTTACTCTTTTCAATTTCACTGTGTTTTGCAATGTTCCCCACCGTATTATAGTCGTTTCCCCCCTTATTAACAGCCAGAGGTTTTGTCCTAGCTAAAAAAACAAAACTTAAAAGAATTAAACAATTGAAGTTCAGACTGTTTGCCAACAGATTCAACTCACAGTCCAAACTGGACCACCACACAGACAAGGAAGATCTCTTCAGTTTCCCTAAAATGAGAGCCTTTTCCATTTTATTCCATGCAAACAGACAATGGTGAGAAGCTAGCATATCATTCTTGCTAATAAAGGGTTTTGAAAATTAACTACCGTAGAAAAACTGAAACAAAAGCAAGATTTGTGTTATTTAATAAAGCTACTGAAGGAAAACGGCCCGAAGAGAAAGCATAAAAGAAGGACCCGTGATTCAAAGCAGAAATAAAAGCAGTGATTCAGGGAAAAATCTATGATTAATGACTGTACAGCCACAAAGGACAGCTCTAAAAGCAATCAAGGACAAAACTGGAAACTTCCCTGCTAGAAGGCAAGAAGATATTAGCAAAAAGATTCACACGTTTTTCTTTCTTTGCAAAGACTTTCTACGCCCAGACTCTGTAAACACAAGACTTGTGCACCATCTCACACTGTGATGATCTGAAATCTTCAGGGGAAGCATTTTAGCTGCAGGGAATGCAATATATTCTAGCATTAGTCATTTAAAATCTGCAGCCCAGCACAAGAAATAACAGAAAGCTCTATCTGGGATCACAACGGAGCAGATGCCAAACATTTATCTTCCCAGCTTTGAAGTCTTCTTTGCTCTTCTGCACATCATGTTCTGAAGACAAAGGGATTTGGACGTTAAGGGAACAGCAGCATTTCTAAAGGCACAAACAAACAAAAGCAGAGAAATCCCAGCAGTGACATATCCATGAAGTTCTGTCCAAACCTGAGTAATGATGCAAACTGCAACCTCAGTGACAGCCAAAAAAGCACATCATCCAGCTTTAGAATCAACATAGTGTCTACAGCCATGTCTTTAAAGGAAATGTTGGGAAAAAAAAGGAGAGGGGAGAAGAAAATACCTTTTTATTCATTAAAATAAGGTGATATATCAGCAGTAGAACCATGCAGTGGTTTGGGTTGGAAGGGATCAATAATGTAAGAAGAGCACAGAAGAGCACAACACCTCAAAATTTACAAGAAATAAATCTCAGAATTGATGACTGAAAAAGGCAAACAGCTCTTTTGCCTAGTATAGGATAAAGGAAATTGGCTGCTGTGCTTCCATTCTTATCTTTATTAAATCTTTATTAACATTCAAAAACTCACATATTTGGGGTTTTAATTGTCCAGAGGTATTTCCCATCACAACCTTAAAATTAAACGCATCCCCAAAGAACCACCAAAAAGCAAAACAAACTTTTTCAGTCGTTCCAACCAAAAGAGGAACAGCCATACATTTTCCCCAGTACGAAGCAGAAATGCGGTTTCGGTTTAGAAAGCAAAATAAACAAATCTCTCCAGCCAAAAAGGCTGGAAGTAAAACTGAAATTAAATGCTTCAGCATCCCTTGTGAGAAGCAGTGACTAAGTGTTCTGGCAAAGCGTCATTTACATTTCACTGAAGATATTAGAATTTTTGGCAGCTAATTCACTCTGCAAGTCTAATGATCTGTAAGGTACTCTCCTTGAAATCTTGGCCCCTTGTTTTTTTTTCAGTAGTGCAGATCGAGTGTGAAGTAGCACAGCGATGGCGGCCCAGCTATCTGCATATCCTCCAGGAACATGAAGGCAAACTCTGGCAGTGACTTGGCTGCACCCAATGCGCCACAAGTCCCAGCGCTCCCATGGGGACTGCAGCACAGGAACCGAAGCGTCTGAGGAAAAGACCCCCACCCTGAGCACATTCTGAGAAAGCCAACACCTCTCTGCAACATGTCTGGGCAGCTTGGGCAAAACCTTCTGACAGTATTTTAAACCTCTCTTGGAAGCCGGGGGACTCAAATCTGCTTTCACTGATCCATTTGCAGTCGGCTGAGCTACGGGCTCTGAAGTATATCTTATTTTTTCAATTAATACTTTCAAAAAACCTGTTGGAAATCCCACGTAGATATCTGCACGGATATCCAACACCAAAAGAAGCACTGGAACAGAATCTCTGGTGTTGCCTTCTTACATGCATGTATTACGGTTGACAATGTGGGGGGGGGAAAGAAATCTAAGATTCTATGGCTGAAAATGCAGTACTTTATGTGAAAGTCAGACTAGATAGCCATAGCGACCCTCTGCAGCCTGAAACTCAATTGTTTAATCTTCAGTTATCTAAGCATCCATTACAATGTCAATAACACAGATACCATTTTCCCCTATGCTGTATGCAAGCTGTGACATCTCCGGACACATAACTCCAAAGAAGATCTGTAAGAGCTGAGCCAATTCACTGACTTCCACCCAGGAAGAGTTGGCATTAAGAAGGAGGCCAGTACACAACAGTATCTACAAAGCTCATCTGAACTGCATGCTGTAACTGATTTTCACTGAAAAATCTTCATTTTGTGCCCATTTTGTAAGAACCAAACTTCAGTTACATTAAGAATAGGACTTCCATATTTTGCAGTATTATCCAAAGGGAAATAAAAAAGGCCAGAGAAGTCGAAACAGACGGGTATGATTGCTGTCATCCTTGCCATACAGCACTGAAAGACTTTGGTTACACTCTTTTTTAAGTGTTTTTAAATTATATATTGGTTGGCAATTGAGAAAGGATTAGTCTTGTATCTTAGAAATAATGAAAGATTCACCACAGGGTATTTGAAAGCGAATGATGTTCATACTTTACCTTGCTCTTAACTTTCCATCGAGCTCCATATTTTGGCACTCATTGCAGGGCTGACTGAAGAATATCATTTTATTTCTGCATGCAGAATAACTTCTAATTAGAAGTGTTTCAGCTGTGCAGAGGGCATTATATTTGCATGTCGCAATTGTATATATATTGTTCTCATAATAATGAACAATGTAATACTGCAAAGTAAGCGTGTTCTAAAGAGATGCAAATAACACTTAACCAAATACACGTAGCACTCAACCAGTACAGCATCATGGTGGAAACTACCCTTCTGTGTCTTCTAATTACATTTTTCAGGTAGGATCAAGCAGAACTCAGAAATAAAAAAGATCACAGGAATATGATTTGTAAGCTGTGCGGAACGTGTAACAGGTTTTCCTGAACTGCAGTTTAAATATCACAACTTCGTAGCTGTATAGAAAGCTCTTCACAGCGCTGTTAAGGCTTTCCAAAGCTTCTACCTGCTTGATGATGGATATTTCTACGACTCATCATCTAGATGCAGGATGAGAACAGTTCTTTAAACTCACAGAAGAGCATGTATTTTGGAAGATGACTTGTCACCAATGTCTTACTACACACTGCTAAATCATAGAATGGCCCGGGTTGGAAGGGACCTCAAGGATCAGGAAGCTCCAACCCCCTGCCTCATGCAGGGCCACCAACCTCCATATCTAATACTAGACCAGGCTGCCCAAAGCCCCATCCAACCTGGCCTTGAACACCTCCAAGGACGGGGCATCCACAGCCTCTCTGGGCAGCCTGTTCCAGCACCTCACCACTCTCATAGTAAAGAACTTCCCCCTGACATCCAACCTAAATCTTCCCTCCTTCAACTGAAAACCATTTCCCCTTGTCCTGCTGTTATCTACCCTTTCAAAGAGTTGACTCCCCTGTTTATAGGCTCCCTTTAGGTACTGAAAGGCTGCAATGAGGTCACCCCGCAGCCTTCTCTTCTCCAGAATCAAAATCAAAATCAAATGTAGGAACAAATGTAGGAAATCAAATCAAATGTAGGAACACTGTTCATACAACAAATGTAATTTGTTTTTCTTTCGGAATTCACAGGCTGCCCCTGTATACCTTATAACACACACCTTAGTAAATCTAAAACCAGGTGACTTCTGACTCGGTTACACATAAATCTGCCCCTTATTAACATTATATGAACTATACTCTGTTTTGTTGGAGTCTAGATTTTGTTATATAAATTTTAGTCATGTGTCTGTGTCTCTTTTCTTCTGTGACTTTAAGCAACCGTGTTTAGGACCATCAGCATAGAACCACAGAGAACATCTGGAGTGGGGAAAACCATCACAGCTGCGTCACAAGGAAATAAGCACCTGTAGCTGCTTCTGGCCCCTTTTTGAAGCTTCTTATGATGTAAATCCATTGTCCATTTGAAGCTGAGAGCAGTGAGGTTGCATTGCTAATACATCTGAGTACTACCAAAACCACGAGGGGTTACTCCCCCAAATCCTATACATTTGCAACCTGCTGCACTGGTTGACTCAATACCAACTTCCGTTGTTATAAAATGAAGGTTCTCCAGTTATCTTCAAATCTTCATTAGATACTCTGGGCAGAAACTGGAAAATAAGACTTCTTTAAAATGCAACTCTTACTACTTTTCATAATACGTGAAAAGAGATGAAAAAAATATAAGAACCAAGAGTTGCAAAGAGTTCTTAAACGAGATCAGCTCTCAGAAGTGGGATCCTCCCCACCTGCATGCTGAGCACAACAGGAGTCACAGCAGGCATGACACCCAAACATCCAGCTCTTCAGTTTAGTTCTGAAGAGAAATCACCTCATCTCTACACCAGGGCAGTCTCTAGCCCAGGGTGAGCCTAGTCCATGGATTCATGGATCCCCGAAAGGGAACCATACCCGCTGATTGCTGGGAAGGATTTCAATTCCTGTCTAACCCTAAAGCTATCTAGAACTATTTGTTAGGACTGAAAGAGAGCTCCAACCACAGAGAGGTTATAGGTGCCCTATGAAACACTACAATGAAGTGAAAAATGCACTACGTATTCTTGTTCTCAAGTAACTGCAGCCTCAGTAGAACCATCTTCTAACTGATATCCCAGGTGCAAAGACAGATCAAGAGAACCATTTCACATTGATAATTACACTATAAATTATGTGGATTATTATTCAAAACATTCAGTGTTACACATTCATTTTAACCCAGCTTACCAAGATGCTGCTTAAGCAACACAGATATGTATTCTTCATAAAGAATATACACGTACCTTTGTAACAGAGTGATACACTCCTTCAAAACTACTGCTTTTGTGTCTTGGCTTTTAACCTCTCCCCTGAAATACAAGCAGCTATGACAGCTCTTTCTATCACCTACTAAAATACTTTTTATCATCTTTCTTCTCTTTATGACCAAGGATACTTCATTTCTGAAAACAGTAACAAAAATTTAAGTACCTGAAATTCCTGAGCATCTGTCCTGCAAAACAAATGTGAAACTATGAGGGCTGCTCTGAAAGTAATGCTTCCTATTTTATTCTGCTGGCCCAGCACTCCAGAGGTGGATGTTGGTGGTATGGCAGTAGAAGTTAAACCTTCCCACCAATATTCCATTACATGCTGTCACTATGCAGCAGATGGCAGCAGAGGGGCACTCTGACACAATGGCGTCTGACATGGAAGTGAGTATGAAGCAAAGAGCTGTCATTTAACTCCTCCACGTGGAAAAAACCGGCATCTATTTACATTCATGATGCTTGCTGAATGACTATGGAGACCAAACAGTGGCTGTGAGCACAGTGAGGCAGTGGGTGCTGCGTTTCAGCACTGATGCAGATTTTTATGAGTGCGGCACGCAGGCTCTTCTTCATCACTGGTGAAAATGCACAGTGAATGGTGTTGAAAAAGAGTGCTACGTAGCTGAGAATTTCCATTGTCACACAGTGTTATCGTGCTCTTTGTATCTATTGTAGTTTAAATGGAAATAAAGAGGAGGCATTACTTCCAGAGCTACTTACAGATATACATTTTTGAAGGAATAATTTCTGATCTATTCAGGAAATTAGCTGTGATTATTTAGTGATACCAACCCACTGAAAAGTCACCCTGTTACTTTTCTTTTGCGGCGATGGAAAATCACTATGAAATTTACTCTGTGATCTGCAAACCAAACTACATATTTTTCACACCACAACTGCAAGTTCTTAGGCATACACATTATTAAATGCAATTGCCTCTAAGGTTGCAAAGTGAGCACTATGATCACAGAAGTGAAATTCAAATTATAACACCTCCACAATAAGGATCATAGAATCAAAGAATCAGTGGCCTAGGTTGAAAAGGACCACAATGATCATCTAGTTCCAACCCCCCTGTTATGTGCAGGGTCGCCAACCACTA
Organism: Pavo muticus; assembly: GCA_016647715.1. Lineage (NCBI taxonomy): Eukaryota > Metazoa > Chordata > Aves > Galliformes > Phasianidae > Pavo > Pavo muticus. The sequence continues at coordinate 1,283,643 of JACDJE010000127.1, read as the reverse complement.
GACCAGGCTGCCCAGAGCCACATCCAGCCTGGACTTGAATGCCTCCAGGGATGGGGCATCCACAACCTCTTTGGGCAACCTGTTCCAGTGCGTCACCACTCTCAATACACCCAGGATACAATTGGTTCTCTTTAATATCCACATAACGTGTAAGAATTTAACTACAAAGAGAAGATACGACGCACGTGCTAAGTTTCTGCATGAGAGCTGCGGTTCTGCGGAGAAGCGCTATGCCGAGGTGAAAGCACCACAATAAAGACTGAACACTGAAAGGTGGAATTTCAGAAACGCAGGGCAGCCCCTGAGCAAAGCCCGTCTCTTCAAGGCGAGCTTGAAAAAAAAAAAAAGAACAAACGGCAAAACTCGGCCACATTCCCCGCTAACAAACGCGCTCCCCGGACAGCCGGCGCTGCATGCAGCCCGCGGGCAGCCCCACAGCTCCGCGCAGCGCGGCCCCCCCCTGCCGGCCGCACCGCCAACCCGCGCCCCGGGCGCAAGTCAGGGCAGCGCCACGCACGGCCCGCGGGGAGGGCGGGAAGAAGTTGATGTACCAAAAGCCACGCTTCCTAGCAATCATCAAAAGTATAACTGATGAATGGAAATCTCAAGAAACCTGGAAAGAGACAACATATTACACTGCAAGCCACGTGTAGAAAAATCCAGGCTCATAGTCCATCCCTTCATTTTCCATCCTCAGTTTGATTGTCCGTGTTGTATTGTCCTTACATTTCTGTACATAATGGCACATAAAACGCTGTGAATGCCACCACAGCAGGATGCCCATGCCGGTGGTGAAGTCGCCGTCCCTGAGGGTGTTTAAGAAACGTATGGATGCGGCACAGCGGGGCGCAGTTGGTGGGGATGGGCTAATGGTTGCACTGGATGACCTCTGAGGTCTTCCCAACCTCAATGATTCTATGACTCAGTAGCTATATGTGTAAACCCTGTTCTGAAAAAATGTTGGCAGGGAAGCAGAGAGCCTTACAGCTGCGGAGCAAACGGGGAACACGAGGCCGCCACACCGCGCTGCGGGTGAAGGGGACCGACCGGGCACTACGCGGCGAGGGGGGGCGCCAGCGCGGCACAGACAACAGCAGAACCCCGCCCCACCATCGGGAGCCCCGCCCCACCCCTCCCCGCCGCGCCCTCACCTGTCGGGGTTCCATCGCCGCGGTGCCGCCAGCGCTACCCGGCTGCTTCCGCGGCTGCTGCTGGAGCGGCGCGGGGGCCGGCGGCTCCCCAGGCGGGAGGCCGCTGCACCGCCTCGCTGCCGTCAGCAGCCGCCATTGGGCGCACGTCCGCGCGGCGGTCCGGCTCCAGCCCGGCGCCGCCATGTTGTCCCGCGTGGTAGGCGGGCGCGAACTCTGACCCCGCTGGGCGCATGCGCGCAGGACCCGGCTCAGGCGGGCCGGCCGCCATCTTAGCAGGGAGGGAGAGCTGGGACTACAGGGCCCGGCCGGCCGCGGCGCTCGCGCCCGCTGAAGAGAGTCCGGGGCGGTCCGCACGGCCCCTGGGACAGCCGCCCCGGCGGCCTGCTCCGCCCCACGCTCGTGGCATCGCGGGCCTGGCCAAGGAGGGATCCAGCGGCCCCTGCCGGACGCGGCGCTTCGAGCTCGCTTGCTCTAAGGAGCAGCCCTATGACACGGCCCCAGGCACCAGAGAACACCGCACTGCACAGACACTACATTACTCACATACTGGTTTTATTGAACTTCGGACATGTAATCGAGCATATATACACTGCAACTGACATGCTAATAAAGGCGTGGGGAACCTTTTTTCTTCTATACATCTGCAGCAGTTGAAGGAGCACATATTTCACACAACTGTTTCAAAGCTTGTTTCCAGTTCTAAGCACGGTGATAAAAATATTTGCCAAAAATTATGATCTTACCCACATCTTGTGTCAGAAACAGAAAACAGAATCTGAAGAGAACAACAGCGTAAAGCAACAGGCAGGAGAGCGGCCCTTGGAGGAGAGAGCTGTGCTGCAGCACAACACTGGGCACTGCTTTTAGGTGTTAACAGGAGCAGGGCACTGATGGTCCTTCACAGCTACAGAAAAAAACAGATGTGGCAGATTTTATCAATGGCCAGGCTACAAGGAAAACAACATTAGCACTTGAAAACAATTTGATGCCTAAGAGAAAAACCACTTTCATGCCCAGGCTTATTCTCACATTTTTGTTGGTGTAAATGTGACACCACTGTGTGAATTAAGATGATTCACAACTGATCAAAGTTCAGAACAGTATGCCTTCCCCCATTATTTTGTACAAAATGCAATGTTGACAGTGTTATCATAAATGAACTAAACCAGCACTAATAGGCATCTTGCTTCTAATAGTCAGAGCCTTCCTAGGTGGATAAACCACACAGTCCTAAGTTCTAGATGTTACGCATTACCCCACTCACATCCCCTGGAAGAAGCTCTTAATACAGTACATTCCCACACATATGTAAGCCTGATACAAATAACCTGTTTAAAGCCTGCTGAAGGCCTTTCTTTAAGCTGGGAGTGTCCCTCCTAAGTCTGGTGTCCCATGCGGGCAACACGTAACTGAAATAATGACAAGGGAATGAAGTTGCAAGGTTCAGTTTGGCAGCAGCGGTAGATTCAAAATGATTAAGTTGAACATTAGTTACAGATTCAAAAAGAATTATGTATCCACATGTATGTACAGTATAATTAACTTCTCCAAAGAGTTTTTCATTGGTGTATTTTAAAGGTTGCCTTCAAATAAGGGATAAGTCCTTTAAATGCTTGAAAGGCATAAAAATTCCCCTCCCCACACAAAACCCCAAACAAGCAACGTATTTTAGTTTCAAAAATAATCTGAACCCACAACAAGCTCGGTATCAGTTAATCTGGTAAAACAGCTACGTGCTAAATAAAAGCACATTTGGTGGAAAGAGAACAAAGAATGTTACAAGTGTGCTTGGTTCTTGCTTGCAGCATCTGGCAGTGGGTAGCAGGACTGAGGCAAGAATCTCAGTGGGTCTCCTCCTGTGTCTCTTCTGCAATGGTTTCTGTGGCACTGGCATTGGCAGCTGAGTTCAGAACTTCTCCAAAGTCTCCGCTGGCAGGTTTGCTTCCTCCAACTTTAGACTAAACCATAAAAAGGACCCTCAATGTCAAACTGCAGTTATCTGGCATGCCAGTTAGCTGCACCTCTGCACAAAGCAGCTTAATAACCCTCTTCAGCTCAGCTTTTCCAGGACTGAGCTACATCCAAATAATCTTCAGATTATTTAGACAAGACCATAAGAATCATAAGCATGCTTCAAGATACAAAAAGCATGAAGCAGCCCTAATTCCAAGGAACCTGAAGGATGACATGCCCTCAGTTAAAAACAGATCCAGGCATGCAGCCTTTCAGGCCGGTTATGTTTTGAAAGATTCAGAGATGAAACTAGCTGCTGTATGCTCTGTAAGGATCCTGAATGATTTTCAGTTGAGGCTGAGAGCACATCTTGAGTTCCACAGTGAAACCTAGCAGCTACGATGCTTTCACAAGGCAACACATTTACCTTTTTAATTCTCTCTGCAGTAAGCATTATGTACTATGGTGCGAGCACTAGCAACACTAAGCTTGCTACACAGGCAGCAGATCCGCATGCTATTGTTTGCATGCTTCTCATCTAACCCAGTGTGCCCAAAAAAGTCAAATCCAAATCTAATTACAGGTACTAGTTATTTTTAAAGGCTGAGTTTACTTTTTTATTTGTTTAATTTAGAGAGGCTACTAATAGTTATTTCCAGCATTTAAAGTCAATTTATTTTTACAAACAGTCTGCAAAATTAAGGTACGAAGACCTTGCACATTTTATGTTAGAAACAAGACAAGCATCCCAAGCTGTACTATATATTTTCAGTATATAATACTAGGTATGTTACACTAGCTGTTTGTGGAGGTCAGATACGTGTTAAACAATCTAGTTAAGGCATCTTCCTGGTTTGTTTTCTTCTCCTCAAATCGTTAGGCAGATAAACTATTTCCACTGTACTTAAAAAGACATCACCTAAGTACCTTTGACAATTTACCAGTAACTTTAAAATTCAAACAAAAAAAAGTTACCCAGACCTGCTCACAAAGGTTTTTTCTCCACATTCACAGCTCCACGATCACCAAGTAATGCTTACCTTTAAGGTTTCAACTTTTTCCTCAAAAGATTTGAAAGTAGAAGAATTTCTAGGGGACAAAAAGGAACCACAGAATTAAAAACATATCTAGTCAGCGTATAAATATCAGAAAACAAGCAAACAGTGGCTTTTTTCAATGTCAACATGCATTTTGTTTGGAGCTTTTTCCTTGTTTTTAAGGAAAGCCCGAAATAGTTTATATCTGGATCTCTACTTATACTACAAAACTAAAATTCAACAACGCTCAAGCCGCAGCTCATTCATATCTTTTGCAATTAACAATTGCCAGTCTCAACACTAGGTTGTTTTCTCACAAGATGGAAGGGAAAACAGCAGGTTTCTGGCTTTTAAGTTAGAAAACTTTGCCGTCCTGAATAAAGCTTGGCTGAGATTTTTTTTTGCTTGTTACAGGAAAACAACCTTAATTTAACAGGCCGTGTGTTTAATTAACAGAACAGTTCACAGCGGCATTTTCTGCTAATGTAAGTTTATGGGAGACTCCCCCTTGCCTTTTAATTGCTAGAGACAGCTGTGATTATAAACGCACAAGAAGAGCAGGACAGCTCACAATGTTCAGTATAGAGGTTCAGTGTATTATTACTAGGATCAAAAGAGTGCCTTAATACTCCAATTAGCTGTCACTGCCACTTGCAAATTTGTACAATAGCTTGTACAGCTTTCTGCCTCGTGCAGAGTGGAAAATGCTTGCCTTCACTGGACCAAGACTAAAGACTGGCAGCAGACAAAATAAAGTTAAAAATGAAAAAAGCTTTCAAAAAGAAGCTTCCCTTTACCCCTTTGCTTGGTGGTTGTGCATGGCAGCCATGCGTAGCTGCACTCTTTCATTTGGGAAAGTACACATATATTAAAAACAAGCAGATTCTCTCAGGAGATGAAGGAACAGTGCGAAGCGACAAGAGGCAAGCACTACAAGTGAGCTAGAGACCTTTTGCAAAACCACATTATTTTCTACTCACTTTCATAGACAGTTCTAAAACAGACACCAAGCAACTGTCTTTTAAACTTGCAAAATATTACATGTCTAACAAGAAGGTAAAAGTTGTTATAGCTCTCCAAACAGCAGGAAAGCACACTTAGCCACATTCCAGGTGTGTAATACCATCACTGCTAAGCAGAAATAAAACACATTTCATCCTATACATCAGTACACAAAATCCATTAATTTTTTTTTTTTATCTGTTAGTTACATTCCATTTTGATTCCACACTTGACAATAAATACACCCAACAGCTGGATTATGCATACATTACCTCATAATAGGCATGCTAATTGAATGTTGTATGGAGCGTATACTAAATTGCCAGCATTAAGAAAAAAGAAAGCAAGAAGTTAGTTGAAATGACAGAGGAGAAACCGGCTTAGAGAGATGACTTTCTGGACACCACCTTTGGTAAACAGTCAGTCATATAAAAACTGTTTGGTTTTGCTTTTTTAAATTGCTTAGCCATGCGTGCACGCACACACAAGTACAACAGAGCAAAAGCTGCAACAATTCTTTCCTTTCTGAAAATATGCAAGCGCCATGCTTGTTAGTAAGTACGTGTTGGTTTTTTTTAGCTGCAGTCTGTCTACCTGTTAAGGTCTTCCAAGCAATGAGACATGCTGCATTTACAGTTCTGATGATATCAAGTAGAAAGCAAACACTCGATAGTTATCAGTCAAATCCTCCTACTCCAAGGATTAGTCTGACACTCAGAGAGTTCCCACTTTGATACAACACAGAAGTTTCATACTCATCAATATAAAATCAACTATCAGGAGAGAGCAGTTCCATCCATCTACAAGATCAGGTTCTGGGTGGGGACAAGGAGAAAGTCCTAGTTCCAATGCTGATCTGAAACTCACGAAGATTTTTGTAACCTGCCAGCGTTGCCATACTGTAACTGTTTGTCTACTGACAACGTGTACCTATTCCTATAAACTGACCGGAGTTACATTAAGGAGCTCCCAGATAACTTCCGAGACCAACAGTTTCATGTGCTGAAAAATCCGTATTTACTCTAAATACAAATTAGCCTTACACAATAAATGTTTGTCAAATACCGCAACAGCAACTTAGAAAAAAACTGTTTTTCGTAACAATTCAGGATGTTGAATCTTGGCTGGGCTTTATGGCATCCTTCAAGAGAACCTGTTTCAAGCAATTGCCAGGGTGCAATCTAGCAACAAAAAACCTCACATGATGCACCTTCAAAAGTCAAATTAGTATCCCAGCACAACGGGAAGTACGTTCACAGAAGCCAAAGCGCTCCATGTCATTGCACAGGAAGGTATCAGAGGCTCATTGAAAGAACAGTGATAGAAAGAAAAAACACATGCAAACAAATTGCCTTAAGGTTGGGACCCCTTAAGGCGGATGCACATCTGAAGGATTTTGTGGATGCAGAGTACTGGGAATCGGATTCACAGAGGCCAGATGCTGTCCTGCCACATCAGCAATGTGCAGCCATGTTTTATCCCCTTACCCCAAACCCCTTTTCTGCTGTTTTTCTTCTTCACCAATGTTTTGGCTTCAGCCAAGTTTTTTTTAGAGCACACGAAGATGACAATCTTCACGAGTGCCATCTGCATTCTTTGCTCTTTGACACGGATAACTAGAAATTCTGGTTTTGCTGCTCTTGCCAAGTTTCAGCATAGAACTAGGTTGATATTACCTACATCTTCATGCAGTCACGCTGAGCCGCTTCCACTTAGCCTGCAAGAAGTGCCTCGCTAGTTGAGAAGTTAGACTAAAGAGGGTGAAAATTACCTTTGTTTCTCCACATTTACAATCTGCAAACCTGGTTGCACAGAAAAGCAGCAAGCTATGGCATATTGCATATCTTTTAACAGCTGCCTACAGGACTTTAGTTCAGTCCCACTGAGATCATTTAATGGAAGAACTATTCACATCCCGAAAAGTTAACTTGTTATGCAATACATTTTACAAAACACTTGTCAAGTGTCACCACAATAAATGGTTTTGGCACAGAATGATTTGGTTCGCAAGAGAACCGGATTAGATAAGTGAAGTTCATCTTTAACATCAAATCACTTATTCAACTAGCGCAAAGAAGCAAGATAAAATAATTGAAAAGCTTTACAAAGACAAGTCATTTTTTCTTTTCGCAAGTGACAGAATGCCACAAAGCACTCAGCTAGTCCAAGAAGTAGGGCGGTTTGGAGACTAGAAGCCCTTTTTACAACACCCATCATCAAGTCCCTACAGAAACAAAAAGGTGTAGTAAGTTGCTCTCTAGTTTTCCGTGTATTTTGTACTGCATTGAAAGATTTATTTTAGAAATTGTTTCACATTTTGAAAACGCACAGAGAGGTATGTCAGTGTCCCTCCCTAGAAAACAAAAGCATTGGTTATTTCCTTTGTTAATAGTTAGGTTTCCAATTGATATGCTGATAAATTGTGACATTTAGAAATCCATGATCATATACTGTTTCCAAAGCAAGCAAAAGAAATTATTCTAAAACCTGCAAACAGGGTAAAGATGAGTATTTCTGCTCCACAGTATGGATGCAGCAGAGTCATGATTGCTCAGGAAGTTTGTTAGTACCTGCAATCTTGGTACTACTACTATTTTGCCTACAATGCTAATGCTGCCTTTACAAGGATGTCCAGTTAATCAAGATACTCATATCAAGAACAAAGGTATTAAGAAAAACCGAAGAAGGTACAGTGTTTTCAGTCCAACAAAAAGCAGAAGACAGACAATGAAAGCAATAGTGACCGGAATTCACACTACCAGACCTCTATTTCCACACCACAGCTCCACTAGCTAGCCCCCTTACTTCCTTTTACAACTCTTTCCAAAGTCAATTTGTAAGAATGAGGAGCTGCGTGGAATATGTAGAAGTAGTCCAGCATGGAAGGAATCACGTTATTACAGCTGAGCAGTCACTAAGCTGAAACAGTGCAAGAAACAAAGTCACAATGAAAGAAAAGGATTTAAGAAAATGCACCAGAATGTTCAGTACTTATTCAAGTATCAGGCCTACCACTGCTCAGTGCCAGGACAAGACTGTGACATCTAAAAGCTTCTAAAGTTCAGAGCTGTACTATCTTTGTAGTAGACACTGCTTCAGTAGTCACATTATATGGGACCTGAATTCACTGTTTGAATCCCAGTTGAATTTGGTCCTTATGAAAGCAAAACACCTTAAGTGTTTTTAATCTCTTGTTTAAGTGCAATTAAGACCTAGAACAGCACTATTTTTATTTATTTAAAATCCACCTGCTCGCGAATTTATAAATTACACTTTGAATTTCCACTGCTGTGATTTCTCCCAAGAAATGCAAGAAAAGTGTTACTTCTTTGGCCCCATCACACTCCCTCCCAGCGGCACAGTTTCTGATAGAGGCTATGTTGGTGTTGAGTACTCTAACTTGAGCAGGTGGTTGCATCCTGAGCTATTAAATTCTTCAGGCCAGAAGAGAGCTCTGAGTCTGTGCTTGTCCTCATCAAATGAGTAGACCAATACAAGTACGGGAACACCACAGCCTTAAGGAAGAAAGCTGAACCCTGACAAGTGAGCAGCTAAGCCCTGCATCTGAGAGACAGACATCTCCCAGTCTCCCTCTGTCTCACTGATGACAAAGATAAGATTTAAGATGGACTGCTATTCTTATGCTTGAACAAACTCAGCTCCCCAGGTACTGCAGATGGGGCTAGAACTCCTCACCAGTATTCTAGGAGCCAGAATCCTATATTTCTTAACACTCTGTGGCTATTTAATGAGAGAGTCAAAGAGATGAAGTCAGACCCAGAGGTGCACAAAGGACAGAATAAGAGGTAAGAAGTTGCTACACAGTCAAGTTAGCTACTGAAAACTTCACACTGAGTATTTGCTTACAGTAAGCAGATAAAACACACTGCAGCAAGGTAATTAAAATACCGTGTGTCTGGAGCTGTTAAAGTAATCAGCTCAAAGATAAAGACTATTTCATCAGACAAACTGTGAACAATGAATTCATGAACTATTTTAGACTTAGACTCCATTGATTTGAATAAAACCACAATACTAAACAATTCTTGTAATACACACCAAAAAGGGAAAATTTCTACTGTCAGAGCACGAACACTGTACAGACAAAGGAGGAGTTCTGCACGCCATTGACCTCAAAGACATATTCCATCTCTAAGCAGAATAACAATTCAGACTCATTTTAACAGATTCCTTTTTTTTTTTTTTTTTTTTAAATAAGAAAATAAGAAATAAGAAGAAAATAAGAAAATAAGAAGACTAATTATTATGTATCATCACTATTTCACGTTCTGGGACGGTTACCAGGTGAACATGAAGAAATATCTTCCCTGACATCAGATGAACTGCAGCTTTATATTACCACTGGAGAAAAAAGAAGTTACCTTTTACAGATAAAACTCATTAAAGCTTTTAATGGAGACAGTCTGACTACATGCTTAGTTTCAGAAAACATTCTTGTGCCCCACCTTACCTAAAGGAATGTGAAAATGCCTGTAGTCTGCACAATGCCAGAGTAAGCATTAAAGAGAGAAAGGAAGTTCTGATAAATCTGAAGCAAAATATTGAACTGTGTAGCTGCACCTCAGTTTCTCACTAAACTTCAAGAAGCAAGAAGGAGGTTAATGGCAGCACTTTAAAACCAATGGCTGATTTTATTACACTGCTGTCCACCAACACAGCAATATTCTGTTAGATTGTGATTATGTTACTTGCTCAGTAATTGAAAAGTAAGCTTGATCCGCTATTCACAGCAAATTACAAATGGAGGTGAGTAATTATGTGTTCCTGTAGTAGAAATTATATAATCAAAGAATTCTAAGTTAAGCATATGATTAGTTTGCATCCAGGAAGAATCCCCATGCAGCTAACAGTACATTTAATGCTAAAAATTACCACCAAACTTACCTAATTTGCATGAAAAGGCTGTGTCATTTGACACAGTCAAAGTATGCTGCTGTATGCCAATATTTAGGAATTAACAAGTACCAATAGTCTGTTAAAAGGTAATAAAATCAAGCCACTGCTGCAAGGTGGGACAGCTTACAAAGAAGTAAGACACCTTAAAAGGAATCTACACACACCCAAGACAACACAAGACAACAAAATGAAAAAAGACAGATAAAGACATTTGTTGTTTAAAGGTGGTATTCCACAAGCTGAGAAAAAACAGAGAACAGAAGTGAGGATGTTGTGCGCACTGGGCACACCGAAGCAGGCAGGAATGCTGCCATCAGCAATCCCATCAGAAAAATCAGAGCAGCAGTGTAGATAACAGCTTTTGCTGATTCTCTCACATCTATGAAATACACACCACATAACTCTTCTGCATCAGCAAAGACATACAAGCAGATTTTGCAGCAAATCAATCAGCATTCCTAAGACATGCTGAAGGTTCACAATAGATTAACTTTTAGAAGTGTTAGGCACATTAACAGCACAACTTTCAGCGGTCATCTGTTTCAATAAAGAAGTGCAACTGCTTGTTAAAAGCCAAAGAAACATACTTGACATCTTCAAACTTCTTGGTTATGACCGAACCAACAGAGGAAAATGCAGCAGAAGCCTTCTGACCTGCCTGAGACAGGGTTTCTGATGTTTTCTTGTACCTGTGTTCAAAGAAAATTAAGTTTGCTATTTTAATATGACATAAGGAACTTTTCAGTGTACATTAAGTTTGTTTCAAACCCAGAAGTATATTTCAACTTTCAGGTGGAGTAGACAAGCCGCTTGAGAAGCTATTTTGAATTCCTATAGTCCCTTCAGGCTATGGCCTCTCTGCAACCTCAGATTTCAAATCGGATTCACCAATATACATCTACCACCCCACCCACATGATTTTCTGCTATGTAGGGACTTCCAAAAAGGAAAAACCACCACACAAACACAAAGAACAATAGATATTATTTTTGGTGCCAAGTGTCTAAAATTTGTACTGAATGGTTTTGTTAAAAAAATCTTCACCAGAAAAGATCCTGTAGTAAGATGTACTCTGGACTACAAGGTAAAGGTTTTGTCTCACTAGAATATTGTGACATTGTACTCTTCCTGCATGAGCTACGGTTACAACATTTTCTCAGGTCAGAAAAGAAGAACACTCTGCTGGACTTGGGACACACAGATATCTCAGCAGTGGTTATCTCAGTTCTGTTGCTCAAATATATTAGAACTGCCCATATTACAGGCGATAATTTTTCATGAGATGACACGGCTAGTATGGTTGGCTATGGCCTCCTTGGAAGAAACCTACGACGATTTCTGCAGGCTCACTTTACTACAACTTAACATCGTTTTATCTACACTCAGCTTGTTTCACAAGAGTTGAGTATTTAGATGTATGAGTTGCATAGTTTTCACCTCAACAGAGACAGACTATCATCAGGAAGCAGTACATACGCTGCAGTTGACGTAACATCTTGCCAGCTTTTGGTGATATTCTGCTTTAGTTCCTGTAATGAGTTAATTCCCAGCTTTCTCTTGATTTCTGCTAGATGCTTCTCTTTGGCAGCTAGCACTTGTGAGAGTGTCTGGATTTCCTCTTCCACCTATTGCAGCAGAGATAAGAGAACTGAGTTAGTAAGTGATCTACACAGCCATTAAACTATGTATTTATGAAGACATCTACTAGACATTAGTTATGGATAATGTGCTTTTAGCATTGCCTCATCATTGTTTCCGACTACTAAAATGGAAATCCTGCAGTTTGTTAGTCAGAAAGCAGTCTACTTGCAGCTAGCTCTATCAGTTCAATACACACAAGGAAGCGGGTAGCTCTGAAAGACTGTACGGTTAGAAATCTGTACCTTTTGACAGCACTGGCCTATGTGGAGCATGAAGATTAGTCAAACCTAGGACAGCTGCCAAGCCTATATGCTCATTCCACGTTAGAAGGGATACCAGTTCACAAGCAGCCCAAGGAAGCTCAGAGCGTCTGCTCCACACAAGTTTGTCTCCTTGCTTGACAAAACTTGGGGAGGAAGTGGAGGAGGAAGGAATGGAAACAGTAGCAGACTGAGCAATTTCAAATAAAATAATAAATAAAAACAACCCCACACCAAACCTTTTTTGGTAACTAGAAGAAACCGTTGTGTGTGTGCACTTTCTCATTTACATAAATTGCCAAATGAGTCTCTCAGAAACATGACCAGAGCACGGTTAGACATGTCACAGTTTTACAGTGCTAATCCATAGGCTCTACAGGTGTGACAAAAGCCAAAGGCATGCATCCATCCCTACCAGACTGCACCACGCTACTGTAGGACCATCAGGCTGCTCACTCATTTAAGTCTCCCTGGAGGAATGCTAATAACCTCAATGTACCCTGCTTTTGGACACCTCTGAATATCAGCATGATACACCCTGCTAGGACTGGATTCCCCCCACAGTCTTCAATTGATTCTTTCAGCATGGAGTAATACTCAGAACTACTAAAAATAAGGCTGTACTGTTTATTTCACAGCTAATGTTGGTATGTCAAACGTAAGCTTAAGTTTGCAGGGAGCTACAAAGGGGAAAAAATTTAAAAAACAGCCTCTCAATGAAGCTTGACTTTAACAACATTTTAAATGTAATTAGCAGGCTTGAATATTTGGCTGTCCTTCAGCAAGTGCTATTTCTATTGCTTTTAATTTTTTTGCTACTATAAATTGTGGACAAAAATAGTTACAAAATTAGCCGTCATCAAAGCAGTGCACACAGCGCATCCTTCATGAAAATAACAGTTTTAAATCACACATCAGTTGAGACAATACTTGGTTTTGGCTTCAAATCATTTTCTCTTTGACAGCCTTGTTTACCTGCTTCTCACATAAGGGGAAAAACATTACACACCTACAGATTCTGTTTTAAGTGCTGTATGCTAAATACTTCTAGCTTAATTCCCCATAGGTTTAACTAGATGTTCTCTTTGACATCTTCCTTTTCTCATTACACCCCATGCTGCAATACAGAAGAATCCTGTACCCAGATTCAGAAGGAATACAGAGAGCACTGACTGTACATTCACAGACATCGTTACACCAGATTTTCATTCTCATAACCAGCTGAAGAACTACTTGCAAGAGATTTACCTTGGCAAGCTCTTTTCTTAGCTCATTCTGTTCGTCTTCTGAGAGAGCTTCTGACATGCCAACTGTAGCAGCAGCATCCTCTCCAACCTCAGGTATAGAGTCAGTTCTCAGCAGGCCTGGTGGTGAATAAATTGTTAAAAGCCAGATCAAAATGTGCCGCCCAGACAGCAGATGGATGTACAGAAGCTGATGTACAGCCCCTTTATGCCAGTGCATAATAAAGACTAATAAGAGGGTATCAGAGTCACATTCCCCAGGCACTATCATCATAGAAGGGTCTGGGTTGGAAGAGACCTTTAAGATCATCTTGTTCCAACCCCTTGCTATAGGCAGGGACACCTCCCTCCAGACCAGGTTGCTCAAAGCCCCATCCAGCCTGGTCTTCAATGCTTCCAGGGAGGGGGCATCCACAACCTTGCCAGGCAATCAGTTCCAGTGTCTCACCACCCTCACAGTAAAGAATTTCTTCCTGATATCTAGTCTCAGTCTACCCTCTTCCAGTTTAAAACCATCTCCCCTTGTCCCATTGCTACATGCCCTTATAAAAAGTCCCTCCCCTCTCTTCTCACTAAAACAAGATCTGCCATAGACAAAAGCAAGTTCAGCAGCAGTGAGAAAAGGATTACACCACAAATAGGAACTCTTCCCTTGTATCCCGTGCAACTTTCTGTCCTTAGTGTGTGCCTGTTCCTTCTCTCCTTCCAAATCCAGAAACCAAAACTCTGCCAGTCCCTTCCGTATGAAACACCCCTGTGGTCCTTCACAGCTTCTGTCTTCACAGCTTCAGGCAAAGGAGAGAGAACAATATCCTTTCCATCACTGATGTGCTCAGTTCACAGTTTGTTTGCTTCTACTCTTAATTAGTCCTTTTCTTACAGCATTTACAGCATCATAGAATATCCCAAACTGGAAGGGACCCACAAGGACCACTGAGTCCAGCCACCTCCAGGCTCCACACAGGACCATCCCCCCAAAAAAGTCAAACCCTATATCTGAGATTGTTGTCCGAATGCTTCGTGAATTGTGACAGCTCAGGGCCGTGCCCACCGCCCTCCGGTGCAGAACCTGTCCCTGACCCCCACCCGCCCCTCCCGTGACGCAGCTCCATGCCGTTCCCTCAGAGAGCAGAGCTCAGCACTGCCCCTCTGCTCCCTCTGAGGAGCTGCAGCCGCCATGAGGCGTCCCCTCAGCTCCTCTGCTCTGCGCTGAGCACACAACGCAGTGAACAACAAAAGATTTCCCATTTTGTAGCTTTGCAGTTGATACTTAAACACACAGCTCACCACAACGAAATAATCCTACACTCATTTGCAAAAGACCAATCTGCAGAGAGATGGCACCCCGGAACTACCACTCTACTCAAGTCTTAAAATACAACAAATTAAACTAAGGGGAATATTTTGTTTGTAGGGATAGAGAGGAGTGCATGAGTGTGTGTGAAAGCAATAAATCAGGCCTGGAGCAGTTAGGCATGGCTCTCCCCCAGCCAGCCGCCAGCCGTTCTGCTCGCAGCAGCCTGGCACTGCAGTGCTACGGGTAACCTGAGAACAATTGCCTTCTCTATCCTTTCATACAGTTCAACGCATACATTCATTCAGACAAGCTGAGGACACATTATTTAACATTCCCTTACTAATCACTACAGTAATTAACCAGATGCAATTCCACTCCCATTTCAGCAGCTTTTGATGGCATTACATGACACTATTTGGCTTGGGAATCCAACAACTCACTAACAGCAATGAGACCATTACTCTGATTTCCTTGTAAGACTCGGTATCGAATAGATGTATCACAATCAAGTCAAAAAGTCTGTAAAAAACAAAAAGATTCTGCAAGGTTGTATAGCTACAAAATACTCCCAGCAGATAGCAGCTGTAAAGCCTATAAAATAACAAGCTTTCTTGATAGTTACTAAACTCCAGTAAAGCTCAATTTCCACAGATTGTTTCCCATATGTTTTCTACCTGTATTTGTACAAAGAATAATTCTGCTCTCTGCTACATGGGCAGACATTTCTAAGAGGCAAGTCAGCTGCAGAGTTACTGATGGGGGAGCACAAAATCAGTATCATGTTTTCACAGAGATTTACGCCTGCCTTACACAAACATAACTGCCTACAGGTTTCCCAATTATTTTCCGGCAGAAGCTTAAGGGGAGGAAAAAAAGGGTTCAAGTCCAATGTCTAAATCAAAGCACAGCACTACAACCCTGAACACAAATGATTACAGCTCTTCTACAAATAAATTATCTGGTTGTGGGACATGAACATATTTCCTTTTCTTAGCATCAAGCTGTTAAGAATGGCATAACTTTTTATCTGATTGTTATCTATGCTATTAATTACATACGCTCAACTGAAGGAAGAAATTTAAATTGCATTTTTTCCCTATGTTGGCCTTTGACTGCCAACTTACTCTGAGCCTGCAGTCCTTTCAGGGGCTACAGAGCTTGCCCTTTCAAAACTAAACTGCAGCAGCTTTTCAGGCACTAAAGAGCACACTGACTATGGAGCATTACCACGTCCCGCTGAGAGGTTGTTCAATCTCATTATGAACAGTCATCTGGATTAGCTCACCAAAAATAGATCAAGTGAATTCAGCAGCGGCAAAACGTGCTGGATCATCTCCCACATCAATAGCTTGTTTTGGGAATACACCGTACCTTTGGAAAACTGGTATATTAATGCAGTTTATGCTGCTTGCTGCAGCACATCAACAAACTTGAGATTCAACGCTGAGAAGCAAAACATTAAGAAGCAGGAAGAGATCTCTGTATTCATGGATTCTTTAGGAAGATAGGAAATCACTGCTACCGAGACTCTGCCACACCTCACCCAGTTCATGTCATCACACCTTCCCCTTCTTGCTCTCTGTCCCCCTCCCGTTTACCCTGTCTATCCAGCCACCTATGTTCTCATTACCAATCACCTCTACACTTGTTTTATTCCCATTCCTCACTTCAGTACTTGCAGGACGCAGTGCATCTGCACTAATGGAAGGCAATGCTTTACTTTCGTTTTTATTTGACAGTTCTTTCTTTGGAGTTGCAAAAATACTTAACACATTTGACACTCTGCTACAGCCAGGTTTAACATGATCGTTCCTAGTCTCTTAAGCAAAGGGAAAATTCTGTGGAGATAACCCAATAGTTGGAAATACTTATCCTGTATTGGGAAAACTTAAATAGTTTTAAGGTCAGTTTTTAGGTGTCTGTATTTCTGACATGCTGTCGCAAAAGTTTACTAAATCTAGTTAAATTAATCAAATAGAGCCATGAAGAATTTAATTGGTTAAGTCTTACACAAATCATGAACAGTCAGGAAAACAGAATCTAAGCCCACATTATTCTTCCACAGTAGACAAAGCATTCAGCTTACACTCAGGTTTTGGTCTGGGGTTTGCTTTGTTTATCTTCAGAGCAAGTTTGTTACTTATCCTGAGGTAAAGTACCACCACTTCTTGACCTGAATTTGGAGATAAGCAGTAAACATAAGCCATTTAAGGAACCACTGGTCACTACAGATGAGCAGCAGTCTTTGGGGTGGGGAAGGGTTAGCCTTTCCAAAGTTTATGTTCAGGCAGACACAGGCTGTGCTAACACACTCAAGATGAGTGCCTGATGATCACTACACAGCTAGCAAAGGTACTTATTACAGCTCAGAAGAACAAGCTATTGGAATGATCCTGAATTTCTAAGACTTGAATAATGTGACTACAGAGTGTATTTATTTCACAATACATAAGATCAAATTTGAAGTATAACCTGTTTGTCTCAGTGCAAATAGCAGTCAGATTTTCTTTTGCCAGCTTGGGCTTCTCCCAAACAAAGATCAAAGTGAATGAATAAGAAAACAGCACAGGTTGGTGCTTACTGCAGTATATCAGCACTAGGTACAGAGGACAGCTGCTGCCCCTCTAGAGGAGGGGTGAGATGCAGAGCTGACTGCTGCTCCTCAGCACTCTGTAGCTCATCTAGGTCATGCAGAAGTTTGGTTCCATTCAAGCAGAGGCTTCTCAGAGGACACACTAAAATTTTAAAGAGCAAGACCACAAGGAAGAAAAGAAAAAAGCAAAGGTATTTGTAATTACCCTGGAGAGCCAGGAACTGGAAAATAATGTGCAGCAGCATGGAAGAAAGATGGCAAAAAGCAGACGAGGCTGCACCAGGAGGCATGGTGCTGGCTATGTGCACACCAGGTTAGCAGCTGGAAGTAGGCTGGGATTAGCACCAAGCTCCTGCAGCACAGTATGCAACAGCCACTGGCAAGTACACCAACTGCATGCACAGGTAAGATGTACGGCATTTCAAATGCTAGGTGGAACAGAACCCAGGTTTTAGAAAGCATTTCTGGCAGTCGATTAATTTTTTTATATCAAGGTGGCAGCAATGAAGTAACTTCAGAGCTCTAGACAGCTTAAGTATGCAATTCCTGCACTTTCCCCTTCCCTCCCCCCCAAAAAAAACCACCATTAAAATTAAAATCTAACAGTCAAACTAGTCTGGCTGCATCAATCTTGCAGATATTGCCCTTCTGTTTCTGATTTTATTGCTCACTTTGTCTTCCCTAGAATTGCCTTTCTACAGAGTTGAAAAAATTAGCTAAAGCTGGTAAATGAGACATGACCTAAACGACATACTAAAGCTAACAGATCACCACAGTTACCAGCAGGACTTTGACCTTCATTTAATCTATCTTTCAGCCAAATCACCTTTCTACAGATCTCAGCCACCGAGCTTCCCACGTGAAGTGTTAAAAAGAAGTTACCGGACTTGGTCAGCGTAGGTGACCCAGGTGGAGTAAGGTTTATGCCGGGTGACAGGTAAAGGTAGTTTCTGTCCACTCCTGCATTGAAATCAAAGGGCGACTTGTAATCCTCGTACAGATCCATGCCAGGAAGCTCAGAGAGCACCGCCACCCTCTGCTTCTGCTGAAGGAGGCATCTTCTCTTTGGGCGCCCACACCAGAGCACAGGGCTTTCTTCACCCCTGGTTTCTTCACCCGGCTCTCACTGTACCTCCTCATCAAATTCAGCCAACACCTCTCTTAAATTCGACGCAGCCGTCCAGCAAGTAATTTCTTAACCATGTCGTAGCTTCTGCTGTTTACAAAGCACAAAACTGGGTTCCTGTCAATTTATAACCAGAGCTGGACTCAAACAGACCGTGCCTTTAACAAACACCCACGGTGCGCTGCTCCCAGGCTCCTAGAGAAGCCCTCCTCCTTCCTGCAGGACTGCATCACGAATTTTCAACCATTTAAATAAAAAAAGGTCAGCTGACAGCGGCTACACCAGGATCTCCTTAATCTTCTAGGACACAAAAGGATTACCCACAGTAATCTATCCTATATACCATCTGTGTAGGACTTTTTCCTCTGATTAATGGAAAATTCTGCCCACATAGCTCTGCTTCCCCAGCTGTTCCCAGCAGTGCAGCAGCCAGCTGCCAAATCCAGTCCCACTGCCCTGGGACTCACTCTGCAGGGTGAGTCTGAAGGTGACAGCAATCGCCTCCGATGGCTGCACTGATATCTGCCTGGCTTTTTTAGGAAAGTGCTGATGTGCATTATGGTACTTGCCCAAGAGGCTAAACTTACCCAGGTATGTGATGTGTTTGGGTTGTTCTTTTACTTTTCTCAAAATAAACAGAAGCACACTGCCCTGCACCCTTGGAGCTGCAGTCACTCATAGCAGCCAGTTTTATGCCAGGAACCGGTAACACCGGAACACATGGCCATGACAAAATCTATTTGTTTTGACATGTATACTGTGAAGAAAGACCAACTTGCACAAGCCATCTGACTTCATGCTATAAATTTAAAGATCCAGCCCTGGGAAGCAGAAGTTCTTACTTAAAAGAGGCACTTAGCCCAGTTTTGCAGCTCTTTGCTACTTTCTCCTCCTAAGGCCAGCTCCCTCCACTGCAAACACAGCTTCACTAACAAGAGAGAGCACCTTCACAGCTAAGCAGTTTCCTTCACTGAGCTCTCCCAGCTCCATGTTTTGTGCCTGGGCTCTGAACCACAGCCTGCACACACAAGAGTACAATCAGATGTAAGCTAATCTTTCCCCCCTCCACCCCCCGAAAGTGACATTGTAGGGCAGATCTGACCAGAGCCATTCTGCCACTCTCTGCACAGCCATAAAAGCAAAGGAGCCCTGCCGCATACTCAAGTCAATGTGATCCCGAGGAATACCAGAAGAAAGCACACCACTTTAGTTTTAACTCCTCCTTTCCACCGCAGGAGCAGACCTCCGGGCTAATTAAAGAGCAGTTCTTTTGGCTGCAGACCTACATTGGTTTCTGGAGCAGGCAACCTGCAGGCTCCTAACAATGAGAGTAGAGTAGCCCAAAATACAGATCTCTGCTATTTCCCAAATCCACTCAGAAGAAAAGAATATGATGTCCCTCTGCATTGCTGACGTGACTTAAGCACCAGCCAGAATTATCACTAAATTTATCTGACAAAGGTCAAAGCTCTGGTCACAGATCCTGGTTTAAGAAACCACAGAGAAACAGTAAGAAACAGTAGAGAAGAGTACCATAGCTGCAGCAGTCACAGGCTGCTAACCAAACGCATCAACATGAAGAGCTACCAACACCATTTTGCAGCCTTTCTTCATGCTATCCTGCACAAAGCTCAGGCAGGAGCTGCACTAACTGGATTAGACAAATGAGGAGTTATTAGATGTGGCAAGGTGGAAAAGCTGAATGTTATCAGCTGTCATTCTCCTGACACAGAAAGCACGAAGGTGAGTTTACTACCTATAATTTAACCACCCCAGAGAATCATTCACTGTAAACTAATCAATGCTAGCACATTATGACTGTTAGAAATAGCTATTGCAGGAAAAAGAACCTCTAATGGAGATTCATTCATGCACCCTAACAGCCAGGAATACCATTTCCTGGCCAAGGGCATTTAATAAGAGTCTATACTTACATTCTTGTCACTTACAGGAAACTCCCTGCATTGCTTTTTAATGAATGGTACGGGGATAAACAATCTGGCACTCCTTTCACTGCACCAAAGTTGGTTTCACATCCCTACTGACATCCAGATCAACAGCCTCAGATCACCAATCTGGGCACCCGTTACACCACAGACAGAAGTGTGTATGAGCCAAACTCTGCCATTCACCAGCACCGTAAACCAAGATGAGTCCAAGGCATTGCCCATCACTACACTGTCACTTCAGGTTTCAGGGAAAGTTTGACACGTTACATATCTAATCTCCCAGGTCAAAGACTGAGTTCTTTCACCCTGGCTTATGCACAGCCTCTCTGCTCAGATTAAGCTAGTCTACGGCGGTCATAGAGCGAGGTTGCTACAGCAACATCCAAACAAGCCACCTAGATATTTCCCCTCAGCCTCCCACTGGACATGCTCAAAGAGCGGGCACGTGAGAATCTAATGAGGTTTAACAACGCCAAGTGCAAGGTGATGCACTTCAGTCGAGGCAATCTCCAATAGGTCTGAAGACTGGGAGAAGAACTCATTGAGAGCAGCCATGCCGAGAAGTAATTGGGGGTCCTGATGGACAAAAAGCTGGACTCAAGGCAGCAGCGTGCTCTTGTAGCCCAGAAGGCCAACTGTATCCTGGGCTGCATCAAAAGAGGGGTGGGTCAGCAGTACAAGGGCAGCAATTGTCCCTCTCCACTTCGTCCTTGTGAGGCCCCATCTGTAGTGCTGCGTCCAATCCTGGAGCCCCCAGTACAAGAAGGATGCTAAGCTGTTGGAGTGGGTCCAGAGGAGGGCCACAAAGATGATCAAAGGGCTGGATCACCTCTCCTATGAAGAAAGGTAGAGGGAGCTGGGCTTGTCTAGCTTGGAGAAGAGAAGGCTCTGGGGAATCCTCATTGTGGCCTTCCAATAATTGAAGGGAGCTTATAAACAGGAAGGGGATTTACTTTTTAAATGATCTGACAGCAATAGGACAAGGGGGAATGGCTTTAAACTACAAGAGGGTAGATTTAGGTTAGATGTTATGAACAAATTTTTTTACTTAGAGAGTGGTGAGGCATGGGAACAGGTTGCTCAGAGAAGCTGGGATGCCCCATCTCAGGATGTATTCAAGGCCAGCTTAGATGGGTTCCTGGGCAGCCTGATCTGGTGGTTAGCAAACCTACCCATGGCAGAGGGGTTGGAACTAGACGATCTTTAATGTCCCTTCCAACCTATGCCATTCTATGATTCTTTGCTCAGAAGCACGAGCCAGTCTGGCTGCAAGGAGAACTGCATCCCTAAACAGTACAAGACTGCATCCACCCTTCCAGGCCAGGGACAGCACAACTTCCAGGCTACCTGCCATTCCCAACTCCCCACTTCAGGGAAGGCAAATACTCCCGTCAGCCACAGGAGCCTGCTTGTTCCTCCACTCCTTCCCCAGCGCAGCCAGGAATGCGGAGCAGTGCAAGACAGCTTGCAGAGCTGAGCCCTGCTAGCTATCACCTTGGTGCCTTTTGATCTACAGCATGAAGCTTCTGGACAAATTTACTAGCTCACCACACTCTAAGCACTGCTAGACAGTGGCAGATTCTCCTCATTCTGCAGCCTTTCTAAAGTGTCCTTCCATGGCCAAAACATCCCATTGCACAGCCTTCCTCCCCCTCACTCCTCAAGGTAATTCACAGCACACTGAGCTAGCTCAAGATGAATTGAGGCCACAAAGCCACACTCTATTAGATGTACCTCCTGGTGCAATCATATGCGTTCCAGAGCTGTAAGATGGTAAGAACAGACATGCTATAAGGCTTAGAGCAGTTATTCTGCACGCTCAAGTACCTTTGCTGTTTGCCTTGTTTATCAAATCCACTTCTTACAGCTGTACCTAGATATTACTGCAACTATCAGCTGCACTCCTCAGGTATGGGCTTGCAAGAGACCTGCACCAAAGACAGGAAACAGTGGGGTTTTGCTCACTACACAAGAAATTAAAACTGAAAATTTTGCTGTGGGTACTTCTGCTGCTTCAGAACTTACACTTCTTTGTCCTTAACAAGACAGGATAAGGAAGCAGTGGGCACTTCAGGCATCTACACCACGTTAGAAGCTGATGTTCAGAAGACTGACATGAAGGTAGATTACTTCTGTCAAGGACGCTTGAACCAATTACTGACAAATTCGACTGAATGTTACAAAGTGGCTCGAAAAGGCTCAGCGAGGCATTACCACCAGGCTTCCCACCATTAACCATATTGTAATCTGCTCTTTCAAGGTTTGAGTTCGTTTGAATCTTTCTCGTGTAACTACTGAGCACCAATTTAGCAGATTGTGCACATCATTAATCATGTGGGAGGGGAGGGAACTTTCTGCACAGCTAGAAGAGCTGTTAAGACTGAGTAAACACTACTAACTGGCTGTATGCCTGCTTACTGTCAGGCACTGTTCCTTCTGATACCACTGGCTAGCCAGTTCTACAGCTTCCCAAGGCTCAGCCCAAGGTTACCCAGCAACAAGTTAAGTAAAGCAGTAATGTTAAAGCATTTTATCTTGGCAGTGACGAAGTAAGGCTAAGACATTATAGTAGTCTTACAGATAAACTGCTTTCACATGTTTAGGCCTTGAAGGAAAACAAGTTATTTACATATGGAAAAAGTTACATCCTCCTTTCCCTGAAGAAACCAAATCCTGCACTGTGTGGGCACCTGCAGCATCCCAATTTCCTACCTTTATGTACTCTATAAGCACAGCTGCGAAACGTGCACCAGAAGCCATGTTTTGGGCAAGCCAAGCATGACTTTAACACTTGGGTCTGCAAGCAAAGGGGGGTGGGGTGGAGAGGCGGAGGGGCAAAGAGCATCATCAGAGAAGGGAAAGATGAGCTGGCTTTATGGGGAGCAGAGCAAGAGAGATTATCTCCTGTTTCACGGATGACTGCCTACTCAGCTTGCAGCTGGTTTTAATTCACAACTCCTGCACTCTGCAGACAGGCAAAACTGCAAAGAGACTTCTTAGTACCAGCAACCAGGATAAAGACTTCCAATAAGATCTTCCCTTGCCTCCATCTATCCCAGGTAGGTCTCAATGAGGCAGCAAATCAGGCTTTTGTACCCACTTCAGATGAGTTTTGCAGGGCCTAAGCCATTTTTAAGAGCTAAAAAGCCACTTAAGAATCCTAAGCCAATCTAGGCTCTAAAGCATAAATTTGATCTTCAAAGCCTTACCAGTTTATAGATGAGTAAAGCCTTTCAGAACCTGATCTAAGGCTTTAAATCTGCTCTAGGATACAAAGATGCCGTGAAGCAGTAAGACAAAGCCAAATAGTAAGCAAGCATTTAGTTAGTACTTTTATGCCCAGGCTGGACATCAGGAAAAATGTCTTCTCCAGAAGAGTGGTCAGGCATTGGAACGGGCTGCCCAGGGAGGTGGTGGGGTCACCATCCCTGGGGGTATTCAAAAAATGTTTAGATGTTGTACTGAGGGACATGGTTTAGCAGAGAAATACTGGTGCCAGGTGAGTGGTTGGACTGGACACATCAGGACAATCAGTATCCTCCCAAGATGTATCATCCTGCAACACAGACACTGGTGAGTTCAGGATTACTGGGTTGCTGGTGGTGTTCTTAAAGCGGAGTTTCAGCCCATGGCATTTCCAACAGCTGAGGCATGTCTTGCAGCAGCAGCACTTCTCATCTCTCTTCCTTCCAATCCAATTACAAACTCAGACTAATTTCCGGAGATGTTGTGAAGGAGTAGATCCATTCAGCGTATCTTACAGCCAGACAAGCTAATACTACAATAAGATCCATAGCCCTTTTGTATCAGATAGAAGACTCTGCATTCGCAGAGCTTCTCCACAATCTTTTGAAGCCACCTCCTCCAAGATTTATAAGGTTTTTATTAGGGAGAAATCCCTGCCTCATCACAAGGCTGCACCTGAAGCAGAGGTCAGAACTATCCCACTTGTCCACTCCAGCAATAAAAGATGAGAAGTATTTCCAATCTACAGGAATAGTCCAGGCCTATGGCAGCAGCAGCCCCAGATCAGCCCTCAGGTAGGGCACTGCATTACCTTTGGAGACACGGGGCCAAACTGAAAGCAGAGAGAAACATTTCCAAACAAGATCAAGTCAGAATACTGCCAGGAGGAATTCAGGTATTTGACTTTAGCTGGTGATTCCAGTTCTGTGGCCATTCTCCAGAGACTCCAATCCCTGTTCAGAGGCTGAAATAGGAAAAAACTTCAGGAAGATACTGCTGAGCTGCAGCTAGGTGACAGTTAAGTGATTAGGAAGAAAAGAGGCCGTCGTGCAGAACAGGACTGTTTTAAACAAAGTCTGAGTCTGTTATTGCTCAATCCAATTAAAAGCTTTACTAAAGTGAGTTTGACTGGAACGATTCCCAGCTCCCTCAGAAGACAGCTCTGATCTCCTGGGCTCTTAAGCCTTCTTCCAGCTACACACCAACGCTTCTGCCTCCAAAAAGAACTCCAAAAAAGCTCAGTGCCAACCTCACAGTATCGTGTCTGACCACAAAACAGTTACAAGTTAAGCTGAATCATGTACTAAGAAAGTTGACAAGATCACCAGGAAATCACCATCTGCAGTGTTGCTTTTTAGTAGCACCAGCAAACACCTTTCAGCGCTTGGGGTATGGACTAACTCCCACTATGTATTTATCAAGATCACACCTGGATTTTGCACAGTGAAAAGATGTAAACTCCACACTAAGAAGGACAGATGCACAACAGGTGACAGTACCTGAAGCACCTGTGCAACCAGGCAGTGCACAAGTGTATGCAAACAACAAGGCTTAGGAGTAGTCTACCAAACGTACTTTGGCAAGCATAGCAACAAGTGAGCATATTGGTTCTGAGCTTCATATTAGAAGCACAGACACTCCACATCCACAGCTGAGACCCAGGCATGGAGACCTGGCTTGGTGGGATCCCACAGCTTCTAGCGCATCATTTCAGTATCCTCACAGCGAGCACAGCTCCCTCACACAGCCTGGCCCTGGGGAGCAGCAGAGAGGTGCTTTGTCAGGAGATCTATGAGAACACGCCACATGAGCTTTGAGATCTGTGCGAGCAGCCAGCCAGCCTCAGTGCATTTGCAAGTGCACACTGTACTGTGGCAGGCAGCTATGTGCTGGGAGGTGTTATCATCCAGATGAAGATGATGGCTGTACAAAGTCACAGCCTATGAGAAAGGATGGGAACACTGGTCCTGGTGCCATGCACTGGGGGAGACAAAGGCCTCCACCTTGTCAACTGGATTTGCAAACTCCCATCAACTGACAGAATTAAGTGGAATTCTCTCCTGTATTTTCTACATGGAGGCATGGACAGAAATTTCAGAGAACACCTGTAACTTCCACATTTCCCCAGTGTGCAGGAAAGTGACGTGACTGATAAGTATGGGACATGTACAACAGCAGACTACTTTGATCTTAATTTGGAGTCTGTAGGCAAAAGGTATCTGACCAGCCTAGTTCAGCCAGGTTCTGGAAGCAGCAGCCTGTATTTACATAAAGGGCCTGACTTACATTTTGTTCATAAGATGAATGAATGCATGAGCAACTTCTTACGAATATATGATATGTGCTGTCAGACCTTTAACTCTTGCTAAAAGATTTACAAAGCCTTTCACTTCTCCCTGACTCTGGCTCTCCAGAAGGCAAGTGAAAGTACGACTCTGTATGAGTGAACTTTTTCCACCAAAGAAAAACTTGAAGATGACAGATTCGCTGTCAGTGTCACTACGCTAAAACTACCACACGTGCTGATTAAAACAGAAGCCTCTCCTCCTTCAATCCACTGATTTAACAGTGCCTATGAAAACTAGACTGAATTGACTCCAAATTCCCATGCTGACTCCTCAGTTTATTACCCACCTGCCCCACTGCAGCTTCCTTTATTTCTCCAGCAGCATCCCCCAGTTCTTGCTGTCACAGTCTCCTAGCAAACATCCTTGGTCCAGACAAAAGCTGCTATGAGAACATTCAGTAGGAGACACGGTAGGCAGCGTTTAGGTATCCTCATCCCTTGCAACCTCACTGCACGTTTGATGGGTCTTAACAGAAGCATCACTTGAATGCTGCTGTTACATACAGAGCTCAATGGCATCCATAACAGAGCCTCTACCTTACATTTTTTCTGTCTAATCCCCTCATTTCAGTACCCTGCCTTCCTCCAGAGCTGGCTTAAAACAGATGATAACGATGCATCACAGTGCAGCTGACAGCACTTGACATAAAACAATCAAAACAAATAATGGCTATCACCAAGTTAACATATTTACCTGTTTTCTACTCCCTTCAGAAGGTTTGCCTAACCAAACTTAAGATTTAAACTTCTGAAATCCAACAAGTGAAATCCAGTTATTTTTACTGCATAAAGCTTCAAGTTTAATATCTGTAACACAAGTAACCGCAAGCAACAAGCTGTACAGAAATTCTATTAACATTTCTGCTATTGTTTTGTCAGAGGCGATAGCGTTAAGTGCCCATGAAATTGTAAAACCCTCCTAGCCAGCAGCTGAAGTACAATATACCCCACATGTATGTTTTACACACGCTCCAGAATCTCTCAGGATATAAGAACACGCACCAGATCTAATGATCCCCTTCACCAAGCAGTCAAATCACATCTTCAGCCCTGTAATGTTTTCTGCCACAAACCCTCCAGGAGCCAGCCTTTCCACTAGGAACATAAGGGCAGGCAACAGATACAGAGCCAGTTATATAGCATGGTCATGCCAAAGAGCCTATACAGAATACAAGCCTGTCTTGTTTATTTACATTTCTCAGCCGGCACAGAGTACTGGTGAGCCCACCACCCAGATGTAAGATATAACACACAAACACTAACAATGCACCAAGAGACTGACTGCACTGCCTCTGTACTTTTGCACAACCATTCACTATCACTGGATATAGCTAGATGATCCTAATTAGAGAGCACTAATTTGCGCTGTTCTCTTTGCAACAAGTCCAGGATTTTATGAGCTACCCACACAAACATGGACTGCTTGAAGTGCCCCACTCCAGCAAGGCTCTGGCTGCTGCCTGCCCACATAGTACACAGCTCACCCAGTCAGGCAGCACAAATTCCCGTAGTGCTTCCAGCCTGCTTTGGTGCAACAGCTTTTATTGGCAAAGAGTCACAGAATCACCAAAGTTGGAAAAGACCTCCAAGATCACCCAAGTCCAACTGTCCACCTATCACCAATATTTCCCACTAACTCATGTCCCTCGGTACAACATCTACACATTTCTTGAATGCCTCCACGGTCAGTGACTCCAAGACCTCCCTTGGCAACCAGTTCCAGCTTCTGACCACACTTTCCAAGAATGGGGAGAAGAGACCGACCCCTACTTCATCCTAATCTCCCTTCAGGTAGTTGTAGAGAATGATGAAGTCTCCCCTGAGCCACTCTTCATAAGACTTGTGCTCCAGATCCCTCACCAGCTTCGTTGCCCTTCTCTGAACACACTCCAGGGCCTCCATGTCTTTCTTGTAGTGAGAGGCCCAGAACTAAACAGAGTACTCAAGGTACAGCCTCACCAGTGCTGCACAGAGGGATGATCACTTCCCTGCTGGCAGCACTATTTCTGATAAAAGCCAGGATGCCATTGGCCTTCTTGGCCACCTGGGCACACTGCTGGCTCATGTTCAGCTGAGCGTCATCTGATACCCTCAGGTCCATTTCCTCTTCACAGTCTTCCAGCCACTCTGCCCCAAACCTGTAGCATTTCCTGGGGTTGTTGTGGCCAAAGTGCAGGACCCAGCACTTGGTCTTGTTGAACTTCATCGATGTCACTGGCCTCAGCCCAGTGATCCAGCCTGTAGGGCCTCGCTACCCCCAGGCAGATCAACACTTCCTCCCCACTTAGTGTCATCTGCAAACTTACTGAGGGTGCACTTAATCCCCTCATCCAGGTCATCAATATAGATACTGAACAGGAGACAGGCCCCAATATCAACCCCTGGGGAATACCACTCGTGACTGGTCACCAGCTGGATTTAATTCCATTCACCACCACTCTCTGGGCCCAAATCACCAGCCAGTTCTTTACCCAGCCAAGAGTGTACCTGTCCAAGCCACGGGCTGCCAGCCTCTCCAGGAGAATACTGTGGGAGAGATTGTCAAAGGCTTTGCTGAAGTCTAGGTAGACTACATCAACAGCCTTTCCCTCATCCACCAGGAAGGTCACTCATAGGATCATAGGAGACCAAGGTGGTCAAGCAGGACCTGCCTTTCATGAACCCATGCTGGCTAGGCTGATCCTCTGGTTGTCCCACACACACCGTGTGATCTCCCTCAAGATGATCTGCTCCATAGCCTTTCCAGGCACCAATGTCAGGCTGCCAGGCCTGTAGTTCCCCAAATCCTCCTTATGACCCTTGTTGTAGATGGGAGTCACTTTGGCAAGCCTCTAATCCTCTGGGACCCTTCCAGTTGACCAGGAATGCTGATAGATAATGGAAAGTGGCTTGGTAATCACCTCCGCCAGCTCCCTCAGCACCCTTGGGTGGATCTCATCCGACACCACGGACTTGTGGCACTCCAGGAGGAGTAGTAGGTCTCCAACTGTTTCCGCTTGAAACGTGGGTGGTTTATTCTGCTCCCTATCTAAGGCTTCCAGGTCAGGGGATAGAGTACCCCAAGTCCTTGTAATGGATTCTGCCATTGCTGCTCATTGGTTATGCTCAAAATACAGGGCTTGAATAATTCTGCACTACTCTTAATCTTATTAAGGAAACAAGAAAGAATCCCATAACTGTGCATACAATAAGCCGGGAAGAATTCAGTCACAAAAGCAGCAAGCCTATGCAGGGTTCTCTTTGGCTTTGCTTTTTGATTGTTATTTTGTTTAAATATAATGCAGTTAATGCATTTACCTTTAAAGTAATATTACCACTGAAGTTTCCACTACATTAATAAGTGCTCTGAGATTTTATGATTGATATGCCCTTGAATGACTTTTAATGCTGCTTGAGCTGAATAAATCCTGTTAAGAGACATTTGCTCTTACTCCAAGTCAGACTAGGACAATCAATTAAATGAAATGGTTAGCTGACAGAGATATTACTGTCACATGAATCAGACAGCCATAAAACAGTGATTGCTCTAGCAGTAGAGGAAGAAAAAGAGAAGGGTCAAGAAAGCTCATCTGGAGATGATTTCACATCAAGTGGGAAAGCTTTTAAGGATTTCTGTGTCCTAGAAGAACTTGTGTATCCCTTTTCTGATACCTGGTTTTGGACAGAAGATACCACTTTTCACCTCTGGGTGATGTTACAGTCAATTTATATTTGCTTTTACACAATCTACTTAGGAAACCCCTTCAGATTACTGACCTCAAGCCTCAAGATTTCCAAGCAGTATTCTTGTATTTATGCATGACAAAATTCTGTCTCCATCTACTCCATAAAAAAAACATCCAAGAATGTTGGTGTTCAGTTTTCCTAACTATCAACGTACTTGGATAAGGTGATCTCTAGGCTTCTTACTTACAGTCCCCCCGAGCATTAAGAGAACAAGCTAAACCATTTATTTCACTGACACACGAGAGCCTCACAGTATTTCAACTTGACCTGAACATCACTACAAACCCTAAAATACAGCTTTTCACAACTGTGGCTTAGCATCACTTCCTACCACAAGCTCACTCATCACATGCCCCACTTCACAGCACTAAATACAAAAAAAAAAAACAAAAAAAAAACTACTCTCACTCTCTCAAAATACAGCCATGCTACAGTCTGAGCGATCAATTTTCTGCTTAATGGATTAGTCTAGTAAACTTTTCAACCCTTATGCTTCAGGAGTGGTTTAATTGATACCCAGTGGAAAAGCTTCCGGAATGACAAGAGCACATAACAGATGCATGCCGGACAGGCACCGGGGCGGTCCCAGGGGAAGAGGAAGACAAGGGCTCACTGCAGGTCACGTCGGGGCCAGCCACACCGCAGGCACAACACCCAGACCGTCACACAGCTCACAGGAGACATCCCGACACTCCAGCCTTAGCTGGAACCCTCACCACCTTGCTCAAGGCTCCCAGTGTTGTTCAAAGCAATCAACACAAGCTAGAAATCAAGCTGCCACTGCACTGGGAGGCAGGGAAGAAAATGAGCTAAAATAAGGAGGAGGTTGGCCACAGCAGTGCTGTTTGCCAATCCATTCCCCACACACGACCATCTTGGGACCAGTACTGCAGAGCTGGATGCAACAGAACCTGAAGGAAATACAAAAAGCATCTGTACTGTGCACTGCATATAAGACAGCAAGCTTGAGACAAAGTCTCCGATTTCCCTTCCTTGATATCAAATCCTCTCTAAAACGAAGTTGTGGTTTCATGCTCTGTACTCTGCAAGTGGCTTTTGAGGAGATGCAGGACAGTGGGACAGGTGCTTTAAAACCTCAAGGCTCAAAGCTAAGCACACTGCAGAAAGCAGCTTGTCTGTCTTCTGCCAAGAGGGTGACATCTGGCAGCAGGAAAGTCAATATTTAATTGAGACTCCAACCCCGGCACTTTGAAATAGGCTGGGGATGCTCCACATCTCTGGCAGCACTCCAGCTGCTCAGAGCTGATCTTCAGGGACCACCTCAGCCAGGCCCAGCAGTGCTATGGAGATGGCAGGCAGCAGTTCCCAATCTGCTCCTGCACACTGCAGCCTGTCTGCACTCAGACATAAAGCTCAGCTTTGTAAACAGTAATCAGAGTGCTAGGAATAATCAGCGGGTTGGCTAACAGCAATGATTAGCTTCAGGCAGGAGATCTCTACTGCTTCTTAATATTCAGGAGTCCTTAAAACACTCGCAAAACATGTGAAGTGTGCTGAAATACATCAAGTTTATCAAGCCTCTCAAATGCCACAAAGCAACACATGTGTAGTCTGAGAACAGCTGAAGAGAGGGCTGAGTAGGATTGTTTTCTGCTCGGCTTCAGACTCCTATTAGCTTAAAGTACTTTAGAAAAAAGATAAGCAAAACAGATGTGAACAACCCTCATGCACACAGCAAAACATGCTGACTCGCCATGCTAAGTTACAACTACAAAGCATTACCTAGAAAGTTTCTCCTTCATGGTTTTTCTCTTCAAATGGGATCAGTGCCAAGCACAGAGGAAACAACTGACTGAAAACACCAACATCAGCCCAAGTCACTTCCCTTGGTGCATCATTCAACTACATCCCAAGCTTAGGGGTCTCTGACAAAACTCCACCCCCCTCTAGCTGCTACAGAAGGGAAAGCAGAACAGAAGTCCGCCTTTCTGCCGCTTCTAACCTCTCCCACCACCCACAGCAAGCTGCTCCCCAGCCTTTGCAATGCTGTAACACAGTACTGCCATTGCTTGAGACTGGAGACCCTGTGGCTCAAAGTCAATCATCACTGGAGATCCGCAGCTGGACCAAACTAGATTTCAGTGTTAACAAATGCGGCAAAGAAATTGTAACTAACATATATAAAGGCACTGCACACTAAATTTAGATGCAACAGAGTTTGAAGTCCAACAAGGGGAAAAGCAAAAGAGTAAAAGAATGTTAGCAAACACACTAAAAGGACTCCAGCGGATCCTCAAGTGAGGAAGAAGTCAAGTTCCTCCCAGCAAAAGTGTCACAGAACTGCCATTGTGCCATACTAACATCTTGCTTTTAGTAGCCCTGCCACCACCACAATGACACTACCAGCCTTAGGAGGTGGATGCGAGGATGAGAGTAACATCTGCAGAAGGTGGAGAAACTAAATATGCATATGAGAACATTAGTTTTATTATAACTAGTACTTCATCGGCATAAGTAGTCTTTCTGTAGTAATAATTAGATCTAAACTAGTAATTATTCTTGAATTAAAGTTTCAGTCACAGTAACAATCAATTATTGGTGCATACATAATATACTCACACAACGTGTGCTTCCTCTTTGCCTAGGAAGGTTTTAAGCACAGTGCACATTTCCTGTACTGCTGGCAGGCCAGACACCCAGAGGTGGTTCACTCTGCTACTGTCTGTGGCACAGCATCTTACTGCAAAAGACCTCAGCTATGCAGACACTCACCGCTCAGCCCAGCCAGTCAGCACCCCAGGACACTTCCTGCTTGCCCTCGGACTCTGCAATAGAGAAGTCAACTTGTGCAACAGGAAAGCTGCAACCTTCAGTGACAGCACTCACACCACAGTAGCACTGGTTTCTCATGAGATAGCATCAGCCTACCCAGCACAGCGCAAGGTTTTGTACTTGGGCTGGAGGAATCTCAGGCATTTATACAGACTGGAAGGAGCAGTCCTTGAGAGCAGCCCTGCAGAGAAGGACCCGGAGGTCCTGATGGATGAAAAATGTAACATGAGCCAGCAGTGTGCTCTTGCAGCTCAGCAAGCAAATGGTATCCTGGGCTCCATCAGAACAGGGGTGGCCAGCAGGGACAGGGAGGTGACCGTCCCTCACTAACTCTGTTCTTGTGAGGCCCCATCTGGAGTACTGGGTCCAGGTCTGGAGCCCCCAGTACAAAAGAGACAGAGAGCTGTTGGAGAGGGTCCAGAGGAGGGCCACAAAGATGATCAGGGGGCTGGAGCGCCTCCCTTATGAAGACAGGCTGAAGGAGCTGGGCTTGTTCAGCCTGAAGAAGGCTGCAGGGTTACCTCATTGCAGCCTTTCAGTACTTAAAGGGAGCCTATAAACAGGAGGGGAGTCAACTCTTTGAAAGGGTAGATAATGGCAGGATAGGGGGAAATGGTTTTTAGTTGAAGGAGGGAAGATTTAGGTTGGATGTCAGGGGGAAGTTCTTTACTATGAGAGTGGTGAGGTGCTGGAACAGGCTGCCCAGAGAGGTTGTGGATGCCCCGTCCCTGGAGATGTTCAAGGCCAGGTTGGATGGAGCCCTGGGCAGCCTGGTCTAGTATTAAATGGGGAGACTGGTGGCCCTGCCTGTGGCAGGGGGTTGGAGATTAATGATCCTTGAGGCCCCTTCCAGCCCAGGCCATTCTGATTCTGGGCTCTCCCTTGTATTTTCCCTCTCCAAAGGGCAACAGACTGCATGCTCTGGTTGCCACCATTTGTCACTGCAGCTGACAAATTCACATAGCTGCCTACACCTCTGGCAAAGGGTTGTGTTTTCATAGCAGGGCAACCACATTCAACACCTGTGACAGCTCATGCTGTCACCCTTTGCTGCCAAAGGTGCTACACACCCACTCAGCCCCCTTAACCACAGGGAAAGGGGAAGGAAGAACAGGAGGAAGCAGCAGCAGCAGGAGCAACACCAAACCTTTAGGAGAGAACCAGATTAGAAAGCTATGGGTAGCCTGCATGCTACAATTGACCTTCATATGAAAAGGTCTGAGCTTGGAAGTCAAGCCTCTAGCATAAGGTTTTGGAACAAAGGCTCCCATCCTCTCTGACTAATACACATTCAGACATGAGGGACTCTGAAGACACCCACTACCTTTAACAGGAGAGAAATTAGTCCCTCTGGAGTCTTAAATTGAAGCTGACAGACACAGTGATAATTTTAGCTGAACAACAGCATTTCAGT
Organism: Pavo muticus; assembly: GCA_016647715.1. Classification (NCBI taxonomy): domain Eukaryota; kingdom Metazoa; phylum Chordata; class Aves; order Galliformes; family Phasianidae; genus Pavo; species Pavo muticus. Next base: position 1,249,947 of record JACDJE010000127.1, on the reverse strand, counting down.
TTTGTGCTTAATCTCACTTAATGCTTGCTTTCCCTTTTAGTCATCCTTTGTTTGACATTTTTCTGCTTACTCACTGCAGGATATTAAAAGGACAAGGGTAAACACGTCCTCTCCTCCAATTTGAGATTCTCTGTATAGCCCATGCTACAAGGACTCTAGGAGAGGTAACAGGGATCATCACCAGTCTATCTGGAGGTGAGGTTCCCTTAAAAACCACAAAAAAAAACTTAAAGCTGCCAGATGTATGCTTGTTTGTTGTGATGGGTTCAACAACCATCACCTTTGGTTTTTCCCTGTAAAATGAACGGAGCTTCTTTCTCTTCCTTTTGAAAGCTGGTCAACAAAACGTTGGCTTTCAGTAAGACTCCCTGCACTGTTTCTGCTGCCATGGAAACATCACTTTTTGAAGAGCTATAGCTGATATCCTCCTCTACCTGGAGTAGTGTCCACCACCGTCACAAATCAGCAATCTGCAAACAACATACTGATGGTATGTGGCATGATTAGCCCCTCGTCTTCAGGCTAAACTTCTCGGTATGAGATGGGGACCGCCTTCCCCGTGAAAGTCATCTGTACCTCTTCCTGCTGAAGGAACAAATGCTAGTAAAGGAAGGGGTCACAGAGCTGAAATCTGGCTCATGAAGTACAAGAGTCATGGGAAGGTGCAAGGAAGTCCAGTTCAACTCACCAACAATGCTCTTGCTCATGAGGCACCTGATGAAGGTCTGAAGCAAGATCATCTGACAAGTGCATACATAATGGCGGGGGGGAGGTTCGAACTGAGGGGAAGTAAGACAACCATGACTAAGGTTTTCTGCTCCCTCCCATAGTGTTTAAGAGACATCCGACTGCGTAAGAGTCAGCTGTGCCCATTTTACCCAGGTCAAGCAGAGCATGGCACTGATCTCATTCACACTGCTACAGTTCTGGTGCAGGCTTTTGTTTTGAACTGACAAGGCTAGACTGAGATTCCAAGGTCTCTTGGCTGTGCATTTGTAGAGGGAAAAAGGGGAACCTAAAGGCCGTTTTGCAGAGCTTTGAAGCATGAGAAACTGCAGAAGAGAAGGCTTGCATTAATTTAACACTGCTGGGATTTTAAAAGCTCAAACAGTTACAGCTTGGCCTTGTAGAGGCTCAGAGAAAGCCAGTCCTTAAGCTAAGTTTCACTACCCCAAGTGGTCTGAGAGCAGGCTTTACTCTAGCTGGGTGGAAGATTTTTCTGACAGGATACATGCAAGCCACAGCACTTGCAACAGGGAAAAAGGACAGCAGATCTGTGCGCACCACAAGCAAAAGCCTCCTTCCAGCCTCATCACCACCCCACCTGCTCCCCCTCCTCCTGAAAAGGGTGTGACAGCTTGCAGTCACCCTCCAACTCCCAAGCCTTTGACCTAGCAAGAACAGCTGATGCTGCTCCAGCCGCCCACGCTCTGCCAAAGCACAGGCACATGTGGCAGCTGCTGGAGTGCCCCTCCAACACGGCACGCTGATCCCAGCAGCTCAGTGACTGCACTCATCCACGCACCAGCTGAGGAGGGAAGGACAGCCACGTCATCAAGTAACTCCTGTAACAGCACTGTTGAGCCAGGACCCTCAATGCGGATCGTACAAAAACTTTCCCCCTCTCAAAGATTTCAAGCAGACCTGTCTCAGTTCAGTGGACTTACTGATGTAATGGGTCTTCTATTTTCCCTCTTCCTTCTTCAATTCACTACTGCAGATGCCCAGTTCAGTGAAATAATTCCTCCTTTACAGTTCAAACTGTCCTCTGTTCTCTTTTATTTACTTATCAAGTGTTTGGTTTTACAACAGCACAGCAAATATAATTCTTTCCTCCAGCTCTACAAGTACTTAGTGATAAAGAAAACAAATAAAGCAGAAGAAAAAGGTGTTCCTTTGTTCATTAGGACAATGAGGGGAGTTTTGTCCTACTTCCAGCAGTGAGTTCCTTCTGCATAAAAAGAACATTAAAGTACACTTTATCAGCCCCAAACATGCAAAACAAGGCTTTACAAAAGGAAAGGCTTATATGCTGTCTTATGAAATCACATGTTAGGAACTCTGAGAACAAGAGATTTTGAAAGGCATCAGTTTACATAAGTGAAGAACTGCAGAAATGTAAGAGGAACCACCTTATCACCAACTCCACACTATCAGGCAGCAGTTGTGCTCTGTGTTTGTTAGACTTTCAGCAGTACAGTCCAATCAGTCAGAGCACAGCAGCACACTGTGTCAGTACTGTTTGTGCTGCTTCATCCCCATTCTCCAGGGGCGTATGGAACCAGCATAAACAGTGGCACAGAAATGCTCTTCTACAAACAAAACCATGTACACTTTAAAGACATAAGAAACCATGCAACTTCAGTTACTAGCCCATGCAGAGAAAGATGGGATTTCTGTTCATGGCATCTTAACACACAGCAATACAAGACTGATCTCATCTCAGGAGAATACTACAACCCTTCAGCCTGAACTGGCAGCACTGTTTCAGTGCTTGTAATCACAAAGCAAGAGACTCCCAAGCATGTGGAGTCCCAGTTTCCCAGAGGGGCTGGCAAAGGAACACGCACTAAGCATCATTTAGAGGAACACAGCCAGCCCAAGCATCCCTTTGCTGACAATGAAGCCCCTCCAAGCCAAAGACCGTAGGCTAGTATCTTCCCTTCCACTCACCTCCAACATGAGACTGTGCATAAGTCAAGCAGAGACTGCTTCTTCACACATACAAGAGGTGGGAGGAGTAAGGAAGCCACTGAAGCATTCTGCAGCTGTGGTGTCCAGTTCAGCCACCAGCTTATTTTGGAACTCTACTACATACACCTGTGTAGCAAACTTGATTTCACATAGGCTACTGCTGGCCCTAAACCTCACTGTATCCACAATCCTAAGTTCCCAGAATATCACATCAGAAGTATATGCATTAACAGCTGTTTAAGCATTGCTGCCTTACCTAAGCAAAAGTGGAAGGCTTGAATACATTACACACCTAGAGGATTAACTTTGTCTAAGGCTTTCTTGGCCACACTCCCACCGTGGAGACTTTCTTCTCATCTCCAAACTCTTACTAGCTAAGAAAGCTGTCTTCATATCAACCTAAATGATTTCATGATAATAGGTCCTATGGTAATACTATGGAAATAACAATAAGGAGTCACATGCAGCCTCCGACTCATGGTTTTAAACTCATTTCTGGTTACTAGAAGCAACCCAGGGTGCTCACAGCAGCCCCGGGGACAGGACTAGGCAGTATGGGTTTCAGCAAAGTGCGTGTCATTGGTGAGTAATACCGTATCATCAGGCAGGATTTCCAGTACAGGCACTCCAGCTTGCCAGGGAGTTTGCCATTAACTGAATGAGCACAAGCACGTTGCCTTTTTCTAGATTTTCCTCCATGTACCCACAGATCTTCACCTCACCAGAATGAGAAAATAACGTATTTAACACACTCCCCCAAAATGAAAGCAGTGGAGGAGGGTGTTATACTATGTTTGCTCCACAGCAATCTTATTTCACAGCAGATATACTGCTTTGATGTACAGCCTGGGGTGCAGCACTCTCTTTATTCAGAGCCGTATTTAAACCAAAAATGAGTTCAGTAACAAAACACGCCTCCAGGAAGAGGCAGCATTATCAATAAAGCTCTTGAGAGCCCAGTATTTAACCCTTTTTCCACTAGAAGCTGGTCAAGACCCCAAAACTACTATAACCAATCCTGACAGAACTTCAGGACACATACTAAGGCATACATTAACATACTGCAGTTGGAATCAAAGTCAGAACGAACCAACAGCTGAGCTGTTTTCTGGCTGAACGGTTCCATTTGCCAGTCCCCACGAACACGGCTTCGAGGTTTAAGTATACACTGAACATAGACACAGGACTTGTGAACAGAAGAACCTGCTGCAGGCTCGAAGCATTACCGCAGGCACAGACCGACGGCGGCTGGCGTGGGAGCAGCGCACCCGGCAGGACACGCCGCGCTCCCCGCGCCGTGGATGCTCCCAGGACCCGCGCTACGAGCGGCCGCCTCGCACCGCTCCGAGCACACCCTGGGTGGGAGCTGCGTGAAACCATCCCAAGGGCAGCGCCACTGCCCCGGCACACGGACCGCTCAGCCGAAGCCGCCTCCTCCCCGTCCAGGGAAAGCGGCCGCGTGGTGCGGCACCCGCGCAGGCGTCCTGCGGCTCCGTGCACACCTCCGGGCTAGCTTTTAGAACGACAGATCCTGCTCTACCCGCACCCAGACTGGCGTCCGGCGAGACGCCAGCCGGCCCTTGGGGCAGCACTGCCAAGTTCGCTTTGATTTTAAAAAGAAACCAAAAAGAAAATTATATATATATATGTATATATATATATATATACACACACATACATATATATATAGCTAAGCCCAGAGCCGCTCCGCCACTCGCGACACCGGTTGGACGCGAGCCACCCGCTCACGCCGCGGAAGTTCCCGTTCCACTCCTCCGCTCCCGACCGGCCGCCCCGCTCCTTCGGGAGCCCCGTACTGCTGCGGGACGCGGCCCCGGCCCGGCACCCCCGCCTCGGTTCCGCATCTCCACACCAAGAGGCCGCCTCCTGAGACACCCCGGGACCTCCCGGCCGCTCCGACCCAACCGACGGCCGCGACAGCCACTAAGAGCCGCGGTCCCCCGCAGCCCAACCCAGCCCAGCGCCGGGCGAAGCGCGGCGTGCGCGCAGCCAACACCAGGAGGGCCGTGCCGGGCGGCTCCGGCTGCCCGCCGGGCAGCGCAGCCTTACCAGGCTCCCCGTGGGGCTCCATGGCGGCCCCGGCTCCTCCACCGTCTCCCTGCCGCGAGGCACCGGTCTCCCGCCGCCGCCTTCCCCCTCGGCCGCCGCTGCTGCCGGCAGAGGCGCCGCCCGCCCTGGCGAGGCGGGGCGGGATCGCGTCACTCAGGCGGCCGTCCTGCCCAGCCCGGCCTCGCCAGGTAAGGGCGGCCCCGGCGGGACGCGACGGTGGTTGGGAGCGCTCAGCCGCCCGCGGGAGGACTGTGAGGGGTGTGTGGGCACCGCCTGGGGATAAAATGTCAAGACTGAAGTTTAAACGCTGAAAAATAAGATTTGAACACCAGCTGCTTTCGGCCGTGCCAAAGGAGGCCCGAGGTCTGCCCACCCGCCTGGCTTGGGACTACTCACTGACCGACTGCCCCAGGAGCCACCGCCCTGAGCTGCTGGTGCCTGATGGGCCACCCTGAGGTAGCTGGAGCACAGCCCCTGCCTCATAGAATCATCAAGGTTAGACTAAGATCGTTAAGTCCAGCCATCTGCCCAACCCCTCCTTGCCTACTAATGATGCTATATCTCCATGTTTCTTGTACATCTCCAGGGACGATGACTCCACCACCTCCATGGGCAGCCCATTCCAGCACCTGACCACAGTTTCCAAGAGTAAATTCTTCCTAACATCCAACCTGAATGTCCCTGGCACAACTTAAGGCCATTACCCCTCATCCTATCCCTGTTACCTGGGAGAAGAGGCCAACCCGCACCTCGCTACAATATCCTTTCACAGGTTTGTAGAGAGCAATAATGTCTCCTCTGAGCCTCCTTCACGATAAATAACCCCAACATCTTCAGCTGCTCTTGATAAGGCCTGTGCTCCAGACCTTCACAGCTTCATTGCCTTTCTCTGGAAATATTCCAGAGTATACTCCAAAAGCCTTGATGTCTTTCTTGTAGTGAGGGACCCAAAACTGAACACAGTATTCGAGGTGCAGCCTCACCAGTGCTGAATACAGATGGACAATCACTTCCCTGCTTCTGCTGACTACTCTGTGTCTGATAGAAACAAGCCAGGATGCTGTTGGCCTTCTCAGCTGCCTGGGCACGCTGCTGGCTCATGTTCAGCCAAGCATCAATATATTGAGGTCCATTTCCTCTACAGAGCCTTCCAGCCACTCTGTCCCAAGCCTGTAGCATTGCATGGGGTTGTTGTGACCAAAGTGTTATGACCCAGCACTTAGTGTTGTTAAAGTTCATACAATTGGCCTCAGTCCATCAACACCTCTGTAGGGCCTTCCTGCCCTCAAGCAGATCAACACTTCTTTCCCCACTTGGTGTCATCTGCAGACTTACTGAGTGTACTCAATCCCCTCATCCAAATCATGTCCCTGCCTCTACCCACCAGCCCCAGGTGCAGTACCCAACACAAGGCACAACCTAGCCAGCCCCATCTCAGAAAGATGCTAAAGGTAGCGTTATTAACTTGTAATGGATAAGTTCTGTGTATCTTTTGGCTGCAGCACTGTTAATCCAGCATTAGGAGTCCCAAAGCTGGATTTATTGGCTTGTCAACCCAAGGCCAAGATCCTCCAGCTGTGGTTCTTCCTTCAAGTCCTTATATAGTGTTTTTCCCTCCAGTGTGGTGTATCTGTACAGTGCTTGCGCACCTCAAATGGTATGCACATAATGGGTTGTCTGGTTATTGGAACGACCCACACAGGCTGAGTAAGGAGACAGGAAATGCTCCTTCTGCTTAACACTTTGAGCAGTAACACAGGTACAGCATCTGCAGCAACATTTTATGCTGTGCTGCAACTGCCTTCAGTGGTTGCACCTTCTAGTTATTATGCATTTGCTGCCAAAGCATAGGCATGCTCACAAATTGCACCAAGTTGCTGAAATTAAACCACAATTTTATTTTAGCTTCTGAGATTCATTCCCCTGTGGGACTTGCTAGCACAACAGGCAAGAGCGCCATGGCTGCATTATGGAGAATCAAATAGCTGAAAACAGACCATGAAGTGCCTGTCCTACCTACAGTCTGAGCTCTTCCTGCTAAAATAACACCAACCACAGAGAATTTTTCATTATGCAGCTTGAAAAGCAAGAGACTATCAAGAACATTAAGCTACCAAACATGTCTTTTGCTCCATCCTTTTCAAATCCCTGGGCCTTGACATCTATCAGTGTTTGTTTGAAAGATCAATGTGCACACAGAACCAGCAGCAAGGCATGCCTGGCATGGCTCTTTGTGAATAGCCAGATTGTCCCTGACATGTAGCATGCAGTCACATGGTGAAGCAGAGCACAATGGAGAGTCAGGAGGTGCCAATTCAGGATGTCCTTGCTTCAGATAACAAACAGCATCAAATCCAGGTATTTTTTAGTGCACGAGGCAGTTAAGGACATAAGCAAATGTCTCTTTATTCTAGCAAAAGCTTATGTCCTAGCATACACACAGTCGCAGCAGGAGGCCAGTGGTGCCATAAGAATAGCAAGTAGATAAAACATGGTATAAATACACAGGGATATACTCTTGTCTCATAGCACAGCAAGTAATTTAAACATGGTTCTCACCAGAGAAAGCTTATCCTGCATATCTCAGTTATGGCTGTTAAAAAAATACTTTTTTAAAATATCTGTACAGGTAATTTTTTCTTAGAATATACATTTTTTTTCCCCATGGTATGCCACTTGAAGCCCCAGGCTTCCCCACTGAGCAGCTGCTATTTCCTACAGGATCTATATCACAGAGGAAGCCATCAAGAGCATTACAATTTGCATCCCTTCAATTTGCAGCTGCTTCAACCTAACAGCACCAAATGCCTGCCAGGAGCCAACCTGCATAGCAGGGAAGCTGTCAGCACCTCTTCGCTGCCTGAGCAAACAGCAGTGCCTCATCCACAGCCACCTCACTTAGGTGTCCTCTTCAACCAAGGTGCAACCTACAAGTGCACCAATTTTTGCTGAATTACAAGTTTAGAAATTCTCCAATTCACCCAGCAGTTGGGTTTCCTTAACAGCTGGAGCCCATTCAAAGGGCAAAAGGGGCTACCTGCAGATCTCAGCCAATTCACATCCCCAGTTGTCTTTTCCGGAAAGGTTTTCAATGCAAGGACACTCAAACCCATCTCCAAACATGATAACATAGTTCCTTTTTACATAGTCCTATGTACATAGAGATGGAATTGTTTTAACAAGCATCTGTAACCAGTGCCTATTAAAAATAGTACGACTATTGCCTAAAGGCTCCAGTTATGACCCCAGATTATAAACAAACTCAAAAGACTGAGCCTTCCCTTAAGGCCTTATTGTCCTTATGAAGGGGAAGTGTGAAGGGCAATGGGACCAGCAGTGCACTGAGCTACTATGCTTTGTGCCTTGACTTCTTGTTTCCTCCAGTCAGTTAGATCCCATGCAGGTGCCACTTGTGCAGGAGCATAAGAGCAGCAGCGAAGCCAGAGGCAGCTCCTGGGGCAGCTGTACACCAGGCTTCATTGCACAGCCATGGGGCTGCAGTCAGGCTGCATCTCCTGCTGTAGAGTCAGATCCTGGTTTTAATATTCACAGTAGCATCTGATCTAGGGCATGTATAGCAAGAAAAGCAGTCAGAAGTGCCAAGAAGTCAAGGTTTCAGAATTAATACATCCAAGTTCATTTGATACAGATTTAAGACAACCAATTATTTTCTAAAGATGCTGCTGTATTTCTTGGCTCTTCAGCTGCCATCACAGATGCGATTACCTCCAAATAAGCCATCCTGTATACAAAGTGCTGAGTCCGATGACGAGCTGCACTATTTTAAGGTAGCTGTTATGCTGATGCACCGCCATGAACAAGCATGGTTGTGCAACCAAGCACTGAGCTAGCCACAGCTACCAAGAGGGCTGAGTCCTAGCACATTTCAGACCTACATCTGTAGACATACTTTGGCAATGCAGCACAGAGTTGTGTGCTGCAACTTGCAGAATTCACATGGTCCCTTCAGTTGCCAGATCAAGAGTTAGGTACAAGTGAGCGAGACCCACAGAGGCTCCTCACCTAAGCAATACAGAGTGCTAAAGAAATCTGTCCTGAATGCCTTCTCTTTCTGAGGCTCTAGTACTTCACTTGGCACCAAACAAGCCCTCCATTCATTCAGAGCCTTGAGTCATCTTCTGGAAGAAATCTGTCTTAAGGAACACATCCAAGTTTTTATTTCAAAATGCTGCAAAAGAGCACAGTCAGCTTGGCTCCTTCATAAGGCAGTGCCTAGAGGGATTTAATTACCCAAACAGAAGGATTTCATTAACATAATCTTAAAAGGAAAGACAAGTGCATACTGAACTATAAGTATTATGGGCAAATAAAAACTACAGATACTCATTGAACCTGTACTTGCCATATCCTAAGTGATTATCACTTGGGTATTAGGGGAAGAAACCCAGACAAGCAAGCAGTTTTTCTCCTACTACATTCTTGCCCACATCTCATCAACCATACCCCAAAAGCGCTTATTAGATCAAAGTCATCACAGAGAGAGGAGCACAGATCAAGTCAGAAATCCTGTGCGGTATGTCCCACCTCAGGCAGTGTTAGAATTCCATCTGCTCGAGAAGAAAGCTACTCTATGGTCTTGATTGTTGGCTATCAACACAGCCAGGGCAGGGCTGGTAGCTGAAGACCTCCATGTTCTTTTGGAGGCATCTCTGAAAGCCAGTCAGAGTGGAGCACTGCACCGCACCCTCAGTATTATGCAATAGTTATTTTGACGTAGCATAGTTCTGGAACAAATCCTTACAGGAACCCAACCTTCCATCAATAGACTGCTTCATGACACCCACCTGCTTGAAACCCGTTTCCTGTAACTGATCCCACAGGGTGCACACAAAACACCGTTAGCTGAGAACTCAAACCTCCCCTCCGTAGTAGCGTTTGACACCCACTCTATGCAGCTGCCAGCAAGCATGCGATAACTAGACACGAAGGAAGGAAGGAAGAGCAAAGATAAATAAATGCTACTAAAAATACATAAAAGCTTGCGTTAAACGAGCTGCAGTGTCGCTAGAGGGAGCGCCTGAGCCCCTGTGGGTGCAGGAGTTCACCCACAAGCGGATTTGTGGTCTCCTGGTTAAGGAACGGTACAGGCATGCCTAATTTATTTAACAGCCCAAAACCACTGACAGGGCTTATTTCACAGGCAAAAAAATATTGGCATAGATGTACACGCAGATACAAGAATGCTACGACCTTTATCACACAGAAGAATAATATAATCCAATTAATTTGATGTTAATGTCACTATTTATCTGCTTTGCCAGATACCAAAACCCACATATATCTAGGAACATCTGTACTTCTCCTTTCCATTCCCACCCTTTATGTCGTCTCAAGAAGAGAAGAAAGCACCTCTAACTTCGCACTGCTTTGGTATCACAGCTTCCTTTGATAATATTTGCCTCTGAGCTATTTCCAGATATGATGAATATCTTGCTCGTAGAAACACAATACTTTCTTTGCACATGCATTACCATCTGCAACAAGCACCTTTATTGCTATAGTAAATATGCTGTAGCCAAAGCTTTTGTTAAACTACATCTCTGTCAGCTAACTGCTAGCAGTCATGAGTACTCCATTCCGAAACAGGAGCCAACTGCAACATTTTCACCTTCTAAAAACTGATACAAGGAATAAAAGGAGGTCATGTCTTCAGTAGCTCATTATAAGACTATTTTTTAAGGCTGTAGTGCTGTGCAGTTACTGCGTGGTAATTAAGAGCCAGAGGATCTAGGGTTGTTTTTCCAACTGTAGTTAACATCCAGCGTATTCCTATGAGATAGCCAGGTACTGCCAGGTCCACTTTACTACTGGCAAATCAAAACTAAAAGGCTTATTTGTAATTTGCTAAAAGCAGACAAGAAACAGAAAATAATGCATTGGAATTCAAGTAAAAGCTTACAAGGACAGAAAAAAAAGCAATGGCCCAATTAACAAGAACTACTGCAAAATATTTATGGATGTTATAAGGAGAAAAAGAGTTTAGCAGGAGCCTGCTCATTGGCGTAGTGCAAGCCATAGAAATTCAGCCTTTACACTCCTTCAGTAAACATTTTTTCCTTCCTTATTTTGCAAATAAATAACATCTGGTCTTTTTAAGAGAGACAACTTTCACTTTGAGATTCTAAGCACTTTGCTGTTGTCATTGTTAAGGCACCTCACCAAGCTAGCCAACACTACATGAAAACACAAGCAACCAATCAGGCCGTAAGATTGGCCACTGAGATTAAAGATTCATTTAACTCATAAATGTTTTACCAGCCACACTGCCGCTTGTGGCACTGAGGCACCTCCATCACAGCCTGTCTTAGAAATATGCTTCCAACATGAGATACACAAATAGCTATGGTTTGTCTCATCCAGTTTTTCCTTCAGACTGCTGGGAAGGCAGCTCTGCTACATCTCCTAACAGTACCTTCTAGCTCCTACCTGCTCTCACAAAGCTCATTTTGAAATTCCTTGCAAAATCCAGTCTCAAAACTTCCCCATCGCAAACAGACTTCTGATTTCAGAAAGAACAAAACACAACAAGCAAACCTCCTCCCTTCCTTTCCCACCATTTATCTGTTTGTTCAAAAGCAGCCTAGAGATCACCTGATATCTCAACAAACCCAAACTCCTACCAGAAGGTCACAGAAAATAGGTCACCCACTTCCCTGTTCAAAAGCAAATGAGACACAGCTCTGATTATGCAAAGTGAACCACCTGGCATCCCCTGCCTGAATAACTTTCATTTGTTTCTCTCATCAAAGAGAAAATCTCGGCACTTGTTTTGTTTGCAAGAGCCCGCGTATTTTGTGCCTGAGTGGTACATCAGCCCATGTGCTAAATGCAAACATTAGGGTGTTCTTATTTGCCTTTGTGACTGTGGAGGCTGTGTGCATGGTGAGTAATGCTGCTGGCTGCATACCCGCAGTTACCTGCTTGGCAGCCCAAAGCAGCACTGAGCCCCACTTGGAGCGGCACTCTGCCCCCTGCAGCACCAGCTGGGCCACCTATGGATGTGTAACATCTCCATTCCAAATCTGCATCTCTCAGCTATTCCTTTCAGTTCCAGATGTGACTGCTTCACACTTTGATAGCCCTATAAAATCAGTCCTCTCCACAGCAGCCAGTGCCAAATGGGAAAATAGCTGAGAAACCTGTGTGTCTCAAATCTCCCCCTACTCACCTGGAACTGTATTTTTAGCAATTCACGTTTCTCATTTCCATTACTTTATTAAATAAACAGTCTGTGTTTCTGGCATAAATCCAGTTGACAGTTAGACTTGATGTCACTAATGATCCTGTTCCTTTTGTGGCTGCAGAAGTCGCTGAGCATTCCTAGCATGCTGCCAACAAGATGGCTTTCTTTTGTAGTTCTGAGAGAAAGGCATTGCATGATGGTGGTAACCTCACTACAGGATGCTGGTTGGAAGTGCTGGAAGATAAATAATGCAGTGCTCCTTGCAGAGCTTAGTGCAGCAGGGGATGGAGCTACATGCTGGGTTTCTTCAACCTTTGTTTTCCGATGAAATTCTGCCATTCATACTCACATCCAGCCTCTGTGTGCACACTTGTTTGCTCCCTCTTCTGCACTTCTGTGGCAGGACCAAGCACTGCTGGGTCAGACCAGGTAAGTATATGTGGGCTCAGAGTAGAATGAACTGAGGGCCAACTTTTATCATTCTGCAAAGTCCTAGTGGCTTTGATTGTGATGTTTGGTTATAGGATCTCTGCTTATTTAGTCAGGGTCTTCGCTGCAGGTTTATGAAGAATATTTTGGTTTTCTCTGGAGGAGTGAGAGATCTAAACAGTGTTGTTGCTCGGGCTGTAGCCATTACTTTCCTACCATGGTGAAGAACTGATATTTGCAGCTGTTCTCTCTGAACAGTGAAGTCTATATTTTTATTTCCTTTATTGTGACAGCACACACTAATGTCTCCAGTGTGCTTTCCACTTCATATATTATCTACTAATGTCAACATGAAACAGTTTAAAGCAAAGTCAGTGATTTCTTTTCAGCTCTTATATGTTTTATCCTTTGAGGTTTATGAAACAAATTAGGAATGTGTTGCTGTCTCTCTCACTAATTTCAGCATTAAGAGAAAATATCACAGATAACACAAATAACTCTTTTTGTCTATGCCAAGATAAAGCCAGAGTCAGCTGACTGATGTGAAGCTTTTACTGCTATCAGTGCAGAAAATGGGAGAGGAATCAGACTGCCCATTTAACATGTGCCTTGAAGAACTCGAAGGCATGCTGTGCATTGTTTACCTTACCAAACAGAGCAGTAATAAAGAGGTTTATTTAATTGTGAAAGAGCAATTAACTTTTGAGGGTGAGTTTCCTGCTTCAGTGAGGAAGCTTGACTGTGTACAGCATATTTCTTTCAAACTACAGTCTCCAAGTGCCTTGAAGTATTAAATATGTCAGCTAAAGCCCTAAATAATAAATAAGGTGTGGGGAAGATAGACCTTTTAGCAAAGCTTCTTCTGTCCTTAAGTGGTCATTTATTTCATATTTAAATAGAATGTATATTTCTCTTCCCCACTCCCCCAAAAGAACAATCATAAAAAAGAACATCTCGGTTGATACATACTCCACCTATTTACATGCTCCTTCTGCTTGCAATGGTGAATGCAACGGGAGGAGGTGTGCATGCTTATGAAGACCACTTATGCACAGTTTCCTCAGCTTTTACTTGCCTAATTGCTTGGCTTTTCAGACACTCTGCTTATGCAGCAATGACAGCATCACAGGGGAATTGGGCAGCCCTTGAAAGGGCCACACATACATTCATCAGCACTCAGGAGCATGTTGGCACCTCCCAGGTGGTGTTCTCAGCTTCCCCCAGAGCACCTCCAGGCACTGGGCAATGGATGTTTAATAGGGTCACTGGCAGCAGGTTCCCATCTCCTTGCTCAGTATTCCTGGCTTGCAGCCTGCTTTGCCTGCAGGCCACATGGATCTATTTGCAGAGCAAAGCAGGAGGAAATGACAACAAATCAGTGAACATTATATTTCTTTACCTGTCTTTTCTTCTTCAGGACTGGAAGTACTGAAAGGAATTGGGAAGAACGTACCCTACTGCAGCCTTAGTATAACTGTGTGTGCTGGAGAAGCAGACAGTGCAGAGAGGCCAAGCCCACATGCTTACCCTAAATAGCCTCTTTCTTACTGCTACCATTGAAGACAAGATAAAATCTTCAAAATCATGCAAATGGCTGAAAAATGGTGTTTGGTAGCATTCTGATTCTTTTCACTTTCTTTTCAGATCCAGAAGCTTGAGGGAACACTCAGACCATGTCCTTAGACCCAACTCTGCCTCCTGACTAATTTTAGCAACACTGTGCTATCCTCATCTAGATTGTACATAGTAAAGCCAAAACTGATTAACTGACTCTACCCCATAAAGAAAAGGAAAAAAAAAAAAAAGAGTTGAATATCATATGTGAGCAAAAATGAGGAGAAAGTAGGACTTAGTGGGAGTCCTGCTCCCATTGCTGCACATCACCAGTCCCTGAACCAATGTGGTTACGCCTACGTGAGACTGGGTTTGAGCAATGATTCTGATATCCTATATATTCTCATACAAAAAGAGATTTCATTGTTTTTCATGAGGTACACACTACAGTTGGAGATATCCAAGTGATCTCCACTTAATGCATCACAACTGGGTTTAACACAACAGGTCAATGTGAGAGCATTTCCTCACATGAGAATTCAAGTTTTAATATTTGTTCAGCACTTGTTGTGCCCATCTAGAAGGTAACACCACTCCTGTAAGCCCTGAGCCTTGGTAAGTGTCCCCCCGAAGCAGAGGACTGGGTGTGATGTGCAGGGCATCAATTGCTGTCTCACAGCCCCTGTGAAGGCAGATGTGTACGTGTGTGCCACTGCTTCACCAAAGGCTCATTATGTGACATTGTGTGACAGCTGAATCATGCTTTTAACAAAAACATAACTCTGTCTTCAGCCTGCTGACTGCTGTTCAGAATATGCTTTATCCTCATCAGGAAGCTGTCAAAGGCTGGCAGCAGTGCTGAAGGAAGGTTTCAATGCCATTTCTCTAGTCTCTGATCTCCATAATGGGAAACAGTAATACAGGGCAGGAATGCATGTGAAGAATGTTATAAAGGTGTAGGGGGTTTTTACCTTGACCGAACTGTTTAGAAAATGCAGACAGATTTGTCAGCTAGAGTGACTCAGTATGGTTTATATTGACTTCAGCTTCAACAAAATGTCCTTTCTTAGGGGTGCAGAGTAAATATTGGCAAGTCTGCTGTTACTCATTGGAAATAATGAGCCAGAGAGAAAGAGAGAGAGCCTGTGGGCACACAAAGCCAAGGCTCTGAATGGAAGACAGAGACCTCACCATGCCAGGGCAGGACCAGGCCTGTAGGAGCCATGGCCCTGCTCAGCTGGGAGGTCACCTCACCAGCCCCTGGTGCTGGGGCAGGCTGGGGGCGAGGCTGGGATGGAGCTGGGCCAGGTGAGGCCTGTACCGTGGTGGCACAAGCTCACAGCAGTGCCTCTCCCCCCAGCAGTGGGCCTCAGCTCAGCCAGCCATGCTCCGCAGGGCAAAGTGCCCTATGCCATGGCAAGAGAGCCTGATTTTTCCATCCCCACAAAGCAGTGTTATTGCTGCCACCTTCTAATGTCCTTGGATAGCTAGTAGTCCAAAGAGAACTATATCTCAATAGTATGAATGATAATTTTTCTGAATCTTCAGCAGGGTAATTGCTGAGTGACTTTGGGATAGAAGGAGAAAGAAAGAGTATTTTAATTTCCAGGCTAAAACGGGGATTAGGAGAAGACAGGTTTAGATAAGCCACTCGGAAGAGCCTTTTAATAAACTGCTCTCTCCTCTTTGCAGAGAATATGAAAACCCAGGGGGTTGTCCCTGTATATTAAAGAAGTCCATTTAGAGAAGCTGGTCTACGCTCAGTAGAAGAATCAGAAAATAAATGTTACTACTACTGTTGCTCCCCGTACTAAGCTCAATGTCATCTTGTCTGGAATGTGTGGATGGGTGAAGGAATGGCTGCGCATGACAGTGGTGGGCCAGATCCAGCAGCCCTTGTACGTGCTGTGATGTGAATGCATATGGATCAGGCTCTGCTACCCTGTTCATCTACACAAATGGCCAGAGACCTCTGACTGATGCAGCTGCTTTTATTTTATTTACACTATGTGCTGGCATAAATGTTTGTGATGCTCCTTGGGCCAAAACCCTGTTTTTCAAGGCTGGATTCTACTGGGGATGAGAAACAGTAATCAAGAAGGCAACAGGCACATGAATAGACAGAGAGCAAACAGATGGCCCAGAGTATTAAATATACTATTTTTTTTTTCAGTGCTAATCTTATTATTTGAATACTGGCAATTTGCAAGGGAGAGGCTATATGTTGTAAATGAGATGGAGCCTTGGTTAAGTCTGTAGAATGGAGAACATAATGAATGTGCAGAACCAGCCAGGAAAATCCAGCATCAGAATTTACCACTGACATTTTGCAGGGCTCCTCACTGCAGAGGAGCTTCCTCCTCCTTCCAGCGAACACCACCAAGTGGAAACCCCTGGAGACCAACCACTCCAATCAGAGCTAAAAAGGAATCTGTAATCCTTTATCTGCCTTGAGGGTGGGAAGAGACACCTGTGGAGACCTGAAGCCACTGGTTCTCAGCCATGCTGTGCTGGAGATCTTCTGGGACTACTGCAAAGGACAACAGGCAAGGCCATGGGGGGGCAGGGTGTGGAGCACACAACAGAGAGATTCCAGCAACCACTGTGGAGCCTTTGAACCTGAAAGGATTGAATGCCTAGGGCTCTTTTCAAGATGTAGTGGTGGATGTGGTTCAAACTGGAATGGGAGATAAGGAGAACCAGGGATGGCTTTCCTTCTCTCATTCCCCTCATTCCTGAGCTGGTAAAAGCTGAAGGCTGGACTCTGCTGTTCAACATTCAGATCCTCCAGGGATCCCACGTCTGTTAAAGTCAAGGTAGATATTTAGTCCATACTGGATTTTTACATGAGGTAGGAAGAAACAACTAAGTTTTAGCTGTAAAATAATAAAGCTCGGGAATGTTCCAGGAATATAATATATCATTTATCTGAAAAGCTACATGACAGGATCAACGAGAGAGTGTCTGGCCAAATAGCTTTGAGACATTCACAAAATTAGACCTGTATTTCTAGGAGAAAAGTTAAGAAAAAAATACAGCCATCGACCGTTTTCATTCCATGACTGAGTAAAATTCCTGTGGAAAGGTACAGTTTGAGCTTTTCTTATCTCAACTCTCATACGTCGGTATGAGAGTATCCTGTTTTTTTGTCTTCTCCCAGAGCAGATGCTATTCCAGCCCATGGCAAGAAATAATAGTTCTGAAGAGAGGAGAGAGGGAAAGGGGAAAGCAAAACTATTGTAGGTAAGGCTGTAGTAGGTGCTGCTGAGGGCTGCAGCTCGACTCACTTCTCCAAACCTTTCAGAGGTAATCTGGCCAAGAAACTGAATTTGACATCTTCCTCCTTGGGCATTCTGAATACCTTATATCAGGCAACAATAGGCTAAGATTTCTTCCTCATGCTGCCAGGAAGAGAACTGAAGTGGGATGGAGGTAGATCACATGGAGAAGACTCCAGGGACCAAATGCCAGGCTACCAGCTCTTCAGCTGAAGGGACCTGGAAGAAGAAGAGATGCCAAGCATTACTAATGTGTAGCAATGTTTTCAAGACACAGAAAGGAAGTGACTGTAGGGATCCCTCATTTTACTTGACCTAAATACGCGTATATTCATTCTTTGAATATTTCATGTTGCTCTGGCTTGTAGCATGCATTCCACTTCTGTGGCCTGGTTTGAATGCTTAATTTTGTATGTAGTTTCCTATGGTCTCAAGAAAAATTTTAAAAAAAGAAAAAAGAAAAATACAAAGAAAAAAAGCTGTCAAAAAAATGAGTAAAATTGGCATTTTCATCCATAGCATCTGGGGCCACAAAGGGGGTAGTGAAAAATGTGCCTGCAGGGCAAAGTTCTGCACAGAACGCTCTCCTGCCCACGGCACACCATTTTTCATTTAAAGCTCTGGGAGTTATGCACTGTGGAGCTTCAACTTGGTTAATTTATTAGCCCTCACATTAATCCTGCTTGTAAATCATGGTAACAGGCAAGCACATAGCAAAAGGTGTAGACTGCTCTGCCCTAGCAAGGGAAGAGAGTTACAATAGGAGGTTCAAACCTGAAGAAATCTTTATAAGTCAACTTGAAATATTCCCACGTTTTCTATGTTAAGATATCCCATCAACCCACCAGCAGTCTTTCATCGACAAGGCAGACACTCCTGTATACAAAATAGAGGGAAATATTGATAAAGAAACTTTTTTCAGTATCAAGGCTCCCAGAATTTCTTAGGATGAGATAGAAAAAGTAGTTCAGAATTAAAATAAATAAATAAATGGGACAGCCACTTTTAAGCAACAACATTGAGTCAAGAAGAGAAAAATGTATTCTCTTTTTCTTTGAATATCTCCATTCTGTACTGGTATGCACAGTGATGAAGCTTTCCCTTGGCCATTATGCACACAAACAGGCAGAAGTCAGCATCTCCATCGAGAGTTTCGCATCTTCCTGAGTTATGCTTCTGCTATAGATGAGCTGGCTCACTCACTTGGACTTGTCTCTTCCCACTGACAAGACAGAGCTATCATGACCTGCTTATGATCAAAACATTGAACTGGATGATGTCTAAAGCCAAACGAGACAAATTAAAGCATTAATCATTTACACTAAAAAGATAAAATGGGTAGTACAACAAGCAAGGAACCCAAAGGAAATGCCCAAACTTGCAGAATCATCCTGACAGACTCATGGTGAGCAGCCATTTACTGAATTTGCCAGCTTCAGTTGAGTGTAGCAATGCTTTTATCTACCCATAGGGACATCATCCTGCATATCTACAAGGCTCTCTGCCTTATTTGGTGAAGATCAAAAAGAGATCTCAGGTTGTACTGTATGCACAAAGGAAATATTCCACAGAGGTGCCAATCAATAAATGATGAATTGCTTTGGGCACATCCCAGTCATAACAACCATGCTGCTCTGATAGGAAGATTTTGCTGTAGAGAAAGCTGCTTGGGATCCATGCAGAAAAGAGGATGGGGAGAAACGTGTATAGTGGAGAGCAAAAGTGATCACAGATCTGGGCACTGCCCAGAAAGGGAGACAAAATTTGAGAAGGACAGAGATTAAGTGAAAATTAAAACACAGGGAAGTGGGCTTGTTAGGCAACCCCGGGAATTGATCTCAGAAGAATAAGGGGAGGCTGCTGGAAAGAGAAAAATAAAACAACCCAAGTCTGGGCTCACTTCGGCCCATTGGTAGGTGCAATCATCTGGTTGTGCATCAGAATTCAATGTTTGTCTGGTGTCAGACTGTGATTTAATTGTTGGTTTTAAAAGAGAAAAGATAAATGTTTGTATCTGATGATAATGATGATGATGATAAAGACTGCTTGCAGGCTAATCATTCTTTGGGTGGGGGGGAGAGGAGAGTATTAGTGAGTAGACTGCAGCATATTGGTCAAAAGTACCTGAAATTGTGGTTTATTTCTGGGTTCTGTGTACTACATACACAACAATTTGACTGTCCTGTGCAAGGTGTTAGAATTCCTAAGCCTGATGTTTTAAAAATCCCTTACTTCATCATTACTAAAATCTCAGTCCAGTGCCATTAATTTAATAATTTACTTGTGTGTTGCTGGACGCAGAGATTGCCTCGTGTCAAAACAACTTCCAGCTCTTCCTCCTGCCTGGTGGCAGACAGTAAGTGGATGACCCAGCAGTCGCTGACTCAGCTGGGCTGAAAAATGAAGAGTTGGCACTGCCCAGCATTCCCCTGCCTCCATTTGCAGATGTTTGGAGCAACAGTAGCATCCAGTGGTCAGACTGTTAATTACATGGCTTTGCACGCTGGCAGCATCTTCTGACTGCATTCTCCTTGCAATAACAAAGCTGGTGAGAGAAAGCCTCGAAAACTGAGGATCATACTCGCAAGATTAAACTTGTGAGTGGTAAAATAAAAGCATCAGCCTTGCTTAAAGACTAGTGTGCTTTTTCCTGCTCATGTCAAGTGTGAGTAGAATAACCTGTTGTGCTAGATTTGGATTTGCAGGCCTGAAGGTTGAGCCCAGGCACAGCTCAAGGTGACTGGACTGTGTTGTTCAATATCTAGCAGCTGGTAGTTACAATTGGACACCTAGGTCTGGATTTTTCCCTGGAACTGCAGCAAAGTCCAGGGGAGCTGGGTCCCCCAGCACCACCAGCCTCGTGCTGCCCGGCTGAGGCCTTGCACATCTGCTCCATGACCTCCAGGTTACCTGGCCTGGCAGGGGCAGTTAATGGTTCTCCAAAGTCCGTTAATGTCTCTGTGCTCCCATGCAAACATTAGCAGAGGTGGAGTGGGGCCTGCAGCAAGGGCTGCTGTGCTTCCTTTTCCCTCCTCCTCTTTTAACTGATGGGATGTTGAGGGCAGGAGTCTTGCAGCTCTCACACAGAGCTTGGCCCAAGTGCTGGAGAGAGGAACTGCCCCTTGACATCTGTCCTGTCATCTTTATCTTCTCCCAAACGTACTATGAAGTCGTCGGATTCTGATTCCTTTCAGTTTTTAAAATTGTTTCCTTCAGGTTCCTACTACCTGGCATGAAATGGAGCATCTCTGTGAACAACAGACATTCAGGAAGGAATTTCTTGCTGCTTCCTGGGGACTGCACTGGGAATTTTCCCCTCCTGTGTGCAGTGTTGCAATGGGCACACACAGCGGGATAATGCTGAGCTCTGAGTGCCATGGGCTCACTTGAGAGGTTCAGTGGATGGATGGCACAGGCACTCCTGCCTCTGGAACAAGCTGAAGCCTCTCTTCTACCCAGCCTCCCCTTCCAGCCAGGGGCTGTGGCATTTTCATACTACTAACAAAGCACAGGAACAGGTTTCCCAGAGAGATGGTGGACGCCCCATCCCTGGAAGGCATTCAAGGTCAGTCTGGACAGGGCTCTGAGCAACCTGATCTAGAAGTGGATGTTCCTGTTCACTGCCGGGGAGTTGGACCAGATGGTCTTTAAAGATCCCTTCCAACTCAAACGATTCTATGGTTTACTAGCAGACAGCTACAGGCAAGGCGTGTCTCCATGCTGAGTTGCTGCCAGGGCAGTAAATGCCTCTGCTTTTCAGCTGGGTTCTCTGCCACGGTGGGGACAGGGAGGCTTGGTGACTTTTCAGAAGTTTTGATGTCTCTTGTGAAAAAGATTGACCACACAGAACACATGACGTGGGCTGCAGATGGTGCATGCCATTTGGCCATGTACAGGATTATGAATACTAAGCATTGAGGTGCAAGGCCAAGGTAAGTTCATGCCTCATAAAAGGCTGTTCTGTAAACATTTTGTGGATTCAACATGGGAAACCCAAACTGTTCAGAAAAAAACATAGTTGAAAACATTCCTGAGCTTAAAAAAATGCTATTTCAATATCACTGAAGTTCACCCATTACAAGAGCAGACAGCAGTAGGCGCGCAAGAACTGGTAACACATACAGCTGTGGAAAGAGGGACTTGAATTCGTGGACAGAAGCGATTTACATCAAAATAGCGGGTGTTTGGGAGAGCTCTCAGAACGGCTGCGAGCAGCTTTTTCTCTTTGCCACCGTGCAGGGACACTGTGCATGGGATGATGAATTAAGCAGGATGAGCAAAGGGGGCCTGGGACACATCTGGGTGAGAGCTGCTAAGGAATGCTTGCAAGCAGGTGTTAAATGTCCTGAGAGCACTTTAGAGAGTGCTTTTCTTGAGAGCTTCCCAATTACTTAGGTTGGAAAAGACCCTTGAGGTTATCAGATCCAACCATCACACAACAAGTTCAGCCTTTAAACCAAGTCCCACAGCACCACATCCACACGTCTATTGTCTCTTACACACCTCCAGCACTTCCCTGGGCAGCCTGCCCCAGTGCCTCACCACCCTCCTAATGCGCAATCTAAACCTCTCCCAGTGCAACTTAAGGCTGTTTTCAGTTTGTTTTCAAGAGAAAGCAAAATATCTTTTTAAGCTTTGTGAAGACAGAGAACTAACCTTGACTTCCTATGCTGATTTCCCAGGCAGTTCCCAGCACCATTAAGTAGCACAGTTCACAGCTCTTTTGTCTGCAAACACATCTCAAGGCCATTTGAGCAGAGCGAGGTGTGGGTGCTGGGGCTGATCTGTTCCTCGCTTCCCAGCTGGCCCCGTCCTGCTCTCCGCCCTTGACCTGCCACCTGTATATGCGATAGAGCGCAGTTCCACACCGCTGTCCCACACCAAACCCAGCTTCGGGGCAGCACCCCTGTGAGCCACCTCCCGAATCACGCCAGGCACCTGCAGATGTAGCCAGAACAGCCCCGTACTGTGAACTGATAGAAGGAAAGAAAGTACTGTGGTTCATGGGTGCTGAACAAAATGTTTTCACTCTCTCCACTACAGAGTTATTCCCAAACAGAGTAGCAACAAAATCTCTCACCGAGTGTTGGATCTCACAGACGGGAGGGCATGTACATACTGGAACGCACCTCTAAATACGAGAGTCCCTGACCCAGTACGAAGTGTGTGTGAAGATAAGCCCCGGGCCTGCAGGTGGAGCAGCGGAACCATTGCACAACAGCAGCAGCACCTCCACATTCCTGTGCACAGTAAATACAGCTGCAGCCCTCCGAAACCAGGGGCAGCTGCAGCTTGGTTAGGGAATACGGCACAACTGATGCTAAAGAAAGAAGAGTCGACGAGGAGAAACACCAGCTGCAAGTATTAAAGATACTTTCCTGAAATAGATTCTTTGAGTAAAAGCCTTGAAAGTAACATTTTATGTATACTTCTGCTTTTTGTAAGGACGGGATGGAGATGAAGGTCAAAAGATGAAACATTGACAATGACAGCAGTGCAGAGCACAGACACAAGCACCCTTGGCAGCAGCCACTGCTGGCTGGCAGCGTGCAGAGAGCTGCTGAAGTTCCTGTTGGTGTACTGGCTACTGCCATCTGCTCCCCCTTTTCAGGCTGCCCAGCCTCAGTAGAATGAAAGGCTGTCTACTCATCCATCCAGAAATAGGAAAAGCTGAATCATGGCAGCGTATTGTAGATGACAAACACCAGGAATTCTTTGATTTCCCTTCCCCTTCGTATTTCCTAACTTCTGAAATAGGCAGCTCTGTCCCGCAGTCATTTAAAGTCTGCATTTGTTGTTTGGATGTTCTGAGCACTCCCCCGTCCCCACCCCTTCACTGAGCCACGTATCTGAGAACTGAGATGAGCAGGGGACGGGATGTTGTAATATTGCAGGACATTCTGTCTGTTTCTTTAAAAAGAATCACCCAGACTGCACGTCTTTAAAATTTTATGATGTTTTATGAACCTTACGTCCTTTCTGAGGCTTGTCCTTGTTTGTTTAGCAGTGCAGAGCTGTGCTCCTCACTGCAGGGCGAGCTCAGGTGTCTGCATCCACACTGCAGAGCTACCCCACAGCCAAGCCGGAATGGGCCTTGCTGTACCAAACCCGGATCGTGGGAGCTTACAGCCTACACTACCAGGAAACAGGCTGCCTGTTACTTCAATCCATAGCTCACAGGCATCTCCAAGAGCACCATCAGGCTTTAAGCATCCCAGCCAGCACTGAAGAAAGGCATGCCTGACCTTCCCATGCTCAGCCCCAGGTTTGGGTGCCCCGTGCATTTTCTCAGAGCACTGTTCTCAGCTGCAGGTTCGGTGTCAGATGCAGCTCTTGGCTGGCCACAGCAGGGGCCTGCAGGGTGCTGCCTCCCTCCCAGCCCGCAGTACAGCAGCACTGTATCTCAGCCCAGTGCAGCCCCCACACTTTGAAGGCTCTGGAGGCACCTGGGCTCCGAGACGTAGCGAAAGGCAGAATTTGGCACAGGGATCTATTTTTGCTCCCATTCCTTTCCAAGAATGTAATCTGTTAGATTATATCAAGCATTTCCTTCTGAATAAACAAACTGCTGCATATTTTCCTTTTGCTCCAAATGTACCGTTTAATTACAACAGAAGAGGGTTTGGCAGCTCCAGCTGAAGACTGCCCCCCAAGCAAACAACAAGTGAGCAGATAAAACCCACATTGCTCCTCAGAAGGCTGTCTTTATACACCTATGGCCTGATTTGGCAATGAAGCTTAAATGCATGAATACTCTGTGGTTAGCAATCATACACTCATAAATCACTGCGTATAATCAAGATACAGCAGGAGAGCTAGCTTCAAAAGACCTGCTGAAGGCCACCACACAGCTCTCAGACTGAAGTACACCTGGATTGGTAGCTGCATTAGGAGAATATCAGCGCTGTCTGAGAGGCTGGGATGTTTCCAGGCCCATATGTTTTTTTTTTTTTTCCCATAGATCAGATGTAGATAAAGGCGTTTTTTACTCTGAGTAACTCTTTGAAGCCAACAATAATTGTTTTGCATTTTTAGAATTCTGTAGAATGTGTTCCAACACCCAGTGTTTTCTTTACAGCTCGGCCTCCAGGAATTATATGGTTATGAAGAATCCCAAATTTTGCTATACATTAAAATTTTAAAGAAAGTTCTCCTCACATTTGAGAAAGCCTGGAAATGTGAAGTCTCAACCACGTTTCCTGACCTAGCTGTGCATGTCCCTGTTCACTGCAGGTGAGCTGGACTAGATGACCTCCAAAAGTCCCTTCCAACTCCAAGGATTCTAGGATTCCATGATTCTGATTCTATGAAAAAAAATTGAATTCCATAGTCAGATAAAGACCCGTTATCTCCTTTATGTACTGATTTTGGGAAGAAAACCTACAGGTCTGGCTGTTCAGCTGTAGTGTATTTGTACTTTAAGCTTTACCAATTCTGTCTGAAAAATGATTTGACACTTTTCCAACAGAGGACCCTAATCAAAACAATAAAAATAAGAAGCATGTTTCACGACGTGATAAAGGATAACACACAGACCATTTAAATGTGTGCTGCAGAGACCATGATTTGTATTCCTAAGTGCTGAACGACATTCAGGAGCAGTAATAACTCATGATAGGAGACCATATTCTAAGTTTTCTAATCAGACGTTGTCTGGAAAGTCTCTGTAGCAGCTTTGGCTCAGCCTTGCACAGAGCAGGCTCAGCAGCACTCTGCCATCGTTTTCCTCACGTGGTTTCTTGAAATAAAAGGTCTTAAAATGATGGCAGTGGGTTCCACTTAAGGCTTTGCTTTGGTTTGTTTTAATTGTTCCAATTAATTTGATTGTGTTGCATGGGTAAAACCGTTTGTTTTGTAAAATAGCTAAAAGAAACAAACAAACAAAATGACTGTGCACTCTTCGTGGTGGCATATGCAGCAGCAGAGGAGAAAAGAAGGAACTGATTTTGTTACATTCAAAATGCTGAGGCAGAATTGGTACCATCAGGCAGCAGCTATACCGACAGGTAACACGAGCTGCTCTACTGCTTGAGACAGTCACAGCTTTACAACGCTGGCCTTCAGATGAAAGGAAAATTAGGAGAGAACAGAGCTGAGATTCTGTTCCTTTGAAAGGTTTCCAGTAAAGGCGACTCCCTAATTTTGCCTGCCAGAGATAAGAGAGCGTTTAGTGAACAAATTAACTCGCCCTTCCCATGGAAAGCAGCACAGTACCAGAGCTCCAGGCCCAGCTGCAGGGCCCTCCTCCAGCACTGCCTGGCTGCAGGGAGGGGGTGGCGAGGTCAAACGCACCCACAGATGGAAGGGAGATGGGAGGAGGAGGAATGTGTGCAGTGGAAAGCAGCTCTTGTCCTTCCCGTGTCCTTTCTGCACTTCCTTTCACCCCCAATCTGCCACCTGACAATAATTTCCCTACATGATTTTTGAAAAATAAGTGATAATTTTTACTATAGCATTTGCAACAACTGGGAGAAAAAGCGGCCTCGGTATCCGGAGCATTCCCTGAGGCTGGGCTCCAGCTCTGTCACCTCACAGAGGTGCTAAAAAGGCACCGGTGCCCCTGAGCTCCCAGCTGTGCTTTTCTGTTGCCTTTTGGTCTGCAGAAATTGAGTTGCACTCTGTCTACAGCAGTGGAGCCCTAGTTTTTTGGGTTTTTTTACCCTTTGCCTCTTTAGAAAGCCAGAAGAATCCTATAATTAGGTTGGATGGGGCCCTGGGCAGCCTGGTCTAGTATTAGATCTGGAGGTTGGCGGCCCTGCCTGTGGCAGGGTGGTTGGAGCTTGATGCTCCTTGAGGTCCCTTCCAACTCAAGCTATTCTATGATTCTATGATTCTATGCTTAGTCATCCTAAAGGCCATGCCAGAGGGTGGTTTAATATTTTTTGCAGCTTGAAGGAAATAATATGAGATTTTGTTAAACTGAAAGTGCTGAAATCATACAGCTTAACTATTCTACCTACATTTTCTTTGTTTACAGGATTCTTAAAAGCAGGTTAAAGATTTCTAGTGATGGTGCTTGCCCTAGGAATAAGCAGGCTCTCACCCCTGTCCTCCAAATGCCTAATAAACACATCCAGCCATAAAGAGATCCTGTTTCCACCTGGGACGCTGTGGCCCATGTATTCTGTCAGAGCCGGCACAGCACAGCACACCTGAGAGGTCGGGAGGTGCTGCACTGTAGCAGGGCTCTCAGAATGGGCACAAACATTAAACAGAAGCCTGGCTGTCTCAGAAAGGAACTCACGAGAAAAGCTGCTCCCTTCTATCTCCTCTCCCTTGTCTGACTTTTTCTCTCCATCAGCAGCATCTCGGCTCCAATTATTTTTCTTCTTAACAACACCCTTTCCTTGGGCATTTATTTCTAAAACCACAGTATTAGATCCTTGCGAACAAAAGCCCTTAGTTTCTCTGTATTTCATATTTGATGTTCAGCCTGGCCCTGCTACCCTATCGCATTCCTGAGGATTTTAATCTCCTGTTTCCCAGAAGCAGCAGGGTCTGGCTCTGCAGCCTTTCCTGTGGTGTGAGGAGTGAGTCCTCTTCCCATCCATACCACAAGTGCACTGAAGCACAGCTTCTGCGATGCGTAAAGCAAAGTTCTCACACAGCAGACTACAGGACTAACTTGAATTCATTGTCTGTTTGTAGACCTGGCCTACAGTCAAGATACTATACCTGTTCCCTTTGGTGCCCAAGCTCTGAAGATCTCTACCCAATACAGCCAACTGCCCGCAGTAAGAGGGATATGGTGTTAGTCAGTGCCCACTGCCCAGCTTTCCTGGAAATGTGGCTGTACGTGGTTTGACCTCACAGGTAATATCTCAGCACAGCTGCAGCTTCACCACACTCTGTTGCTGTCAGCTCTGTTAGTTTCCAGTCCCACGAGTACTGCTGAGCACGTTTTTGTCATGTTTCTCTGCTTTTCCATCCCCATCTCCCTGTGATCCATTTCAAAGCTGGCAAATCCTTTAGAAGTCATCCTATTCAGAGCAGTGGATTCCCTGCAGAAATCAGAGGCTGCGGATAAAGCAGAGGTAAGTTATAGTCCATACCTTGCTAAGCCACAGTGCACTCAGGCTTTAAAATGATGCGGTTTGATGTGAGATATAGCTGAGAGGTTGACTTGCCAGGCCCCAGGGCTTCCAAGCAATCAGAGCTGCAGCGGAGTCTGTATTTTCCATGAGAACCTCCCCACCACTTCCAGCATTCTGAAGCTGAATAAATCCTCTCAGAAGTCGACATTTGCAGAGGCTTTAGGCTTGACACAATGCTTTATCTTTATTTCCCAGTGTGGGATTTATCTTCTGTTTTTTTGTGCAATATTTTAATGGCTTTGGCTTCCAGGTGCCCAAAGTGCAACAGATGGGCACAACAGTATTTTTATTAGAAAGCCTCACCGGTTTGTTTTCTACTTCTGACCTTTACAGCTGCTGTTATTTGGTCCCAGCAACTGAGAGATATAGCCAGTTGGTTTTCTATAATAGGGGTCAGAACAAAAGGATGGATCCCGTACTTTCTGCTTGGGTTCAAAGCATGACTTTGAATGACCACATAAAACCCCAGTAATGTCCCTCTAATAGCATAACTCCAATGTCAGGGCATATTATGTGTCCACTAGTGAGTCTACCTCATACAGGGAAAGCACCTAGGCATTGCTTGCAGGGCCCTCTACAGTGAGCCCTTCAGCTCCTCTCTATCATCAGTATAAAGTTCTCCAGCCTTATCCTGCGAAGCTGGAGCTGGACCAGGGAATATGCAGTGACCTACACCGTTCCCTAACTGACCTGGTATAAATGACAAAGAAATACTAAACAGCTTTAAGCTACTTGTTTTTTTGTTCTTCTTCATCAGAACCCCAGGCTGGCCTGATACTGCTGTGCCCTGCTTGCCAGAGAGATAGGGCTGAGGAAAGGCGAAACCCAGTGCTGGGTGACTTCAGCTACTGTGGTTAATTTTTAAGAGATTCAAGACAAATTGTCCCCAGTCTTACCTCATGGGCCCAGCCCCAAAGGGATCTCCCATGCCTCCAGTTTTAGTCAGGCCTCCTTTTGGCTTTCACATTTAAAAAGTTTGCTAAGTTAAAACTATTATTTTATCTAGGCTAGGTGAGTCCCTTTCCATGTAAGCAAGGAATTAATAAGAGTTATCTCATTAACATAGCTGTCACTAGTTTTCCTAGCAAAATGAGTTTCACCAATAAAATTACTAACATTTCACCAACATAACCAAATAATGATAGTGATAGACAAGAGGGAATGGTTTTAAACTATAAGAGGAGGGATTTAGGTTAGATGTCAGGGGGAAACTTTTTCACTGAGAGGGTGGTGACGCACTAGCACAGGCTGCCCAGAAAAGCTGTGATTGCCCCGTCTGTGGAGGCATTCGAGGCCAGGCTGGATGGGACCCTGGGCAGCCTGATCTGACGGCTGATTGGCACTTTATTTCGCAGAGAGTTGCGAGTGAATTCTGTCATGAAATAGGGTAACTCATTAAATTTTTCATACTTTGAATTCATTCTAGTCTTTTTCCTTTTGACGAACAATTGCTTACTGCAACTTTTTACAGGAAGACACTCATCTTTTTAGCGTGTTAATGTTTCACAGATGCAGGAGTGCAGAGATTCCCCTCTTGATTTTCTACCTGAAAGAGAACATGTGAAAATCATTCAACTAAAGACCTAAGATTAAAGAAAATGCAACAATAGGAAAAAAAAAAAACAGCAACGTCCCCATATTCCTCAGCATCATTGTACAATATATATTTCACACAGAGGGTGGTGATGCACTGGAACAGGTTGCCCAAGGAGGTTGTGGATGCTCCATCCCTGGAGGCATTCAAGGCCAGGCTGGATGTGGCTTTGGGCAGCCTGGTCTAGTGGTTGGTGACCCTGCACATAGCAGGGAGGTTGAAACTAGATCGTTGTGGTCCTTTTCAACCCAGGCCACTCTATGATTCTATGAATATAGAAGTGTTGTAATAACCCTGACCCTGGCATTTTTCAGTTTTTTGCTTCTTTGTCCCATATGCCACAGTGATATTTGCTAGTAATGCATTAACTGAATCCACATTCCCAAAGCATGGAAACATTTATTTTAGCTCCCACCACTTTAGATGTGTATTGAATCAATATTGTTCACCACATACTCAATAATCAGAAGTGCTGCGGAAGTAGCTTCACAGAAAATAACTTCACACATTTTGGTAATCATTAGAGGCCCCAGGCATTATTTTTGCTGTTAACCCATTCTGATTTGTTTTCCACTTCTATCAGATTTATCATCACATTATTTGTTCCAAGGTTCTTGATCCTTGGCTGTCAGTGCCCAGCTATATATTTTTTTTTTTGACAGTGACTGAAGACCTATGCCTGAAGAACGTATTTCACCAATACTGTGTCTGGACAGTTTCCTGGGCACTCTTCCCTTACCTTTGCATTTTTCAATCCTTGTGGTAAAGTCAAAGTGTAACTCCCCTCTCTGGGGTAACAATGATTAGGTTTTACTTCACTTCCAAGGCTGGCTACAAATACAAATGTAGATCTGACACTGACTGGATGTGTGTCAGAATGTTTGGTAAATACTTTATTTTCATTTATTATTCAGTACTTGTGCTTTAAGCATCTTAATTCTGTTAATATTTCCTATGCTAGGGTTACAACTGGGAGGTCCATTGAGAGCCTTCAGGTCCTTCTTCAGATGGTGTAAGGTTAATAGGTATACAGAGAAGTTAGGCTGGTAAGAATAGTTAAATATAAAGAAAAGGTGCTCACCAGTGTTGTAGGCTCACAAAGGAACTCCACAAGGAGAAATCTCCAGGAAAAGATCCTTCCTCAGTGGCAGTCAGCCCTTAAATGGGGTCTAGGAGAGGCGGAGCCTGGCTCCACCCCTTCCGGGCACACAGGTGAATTGCCTTCACCTGTGCTCCCATGGCTGACTCAGTGCTTGCCTCAAGTGGTCAATCAGAGGTTCAGGCTGTGATTCAACAGTTCCCATACAGATGGGGAAAGGAAAGAGTGAGCACAGTTCTGCACACCTCAAAATTCCTGTGACACCCTTCCTCAGTATCATCAGGTGTACAAAATGAGTCTTTGGGTGAAAAGAGAGGTGGGGCAGCCTGCCTGTGTCATGGCATCAAGGATCAGTGCTATTCCCTGAGCTTGGCATAGGGCCTTTCATTGAGGTGCAGGTGGCAGCAACTGTTCTAAGTACCACTGATGCAGTTCTTCCTCTTCGCCTTCAAATAAAGCTGAAATATCTGGAGCTGAGCTGCATAAAGATTCAGAACAGACAGAGGCAGAGTTTCCACCAGCTTGGTCTAAATGGCGCTGTACAATGACACCCTCCACCAATACCAAAGCACGTGATGTTGTCTATGGGTGACCTGAGCACTGAGGATCATTCACCGTCCCTATTGATGGCGTGGCAGATGGTATACCAGCTGGGTTATTTAGTCAGTGGGTTACCTCTGAAGTTACAGCAGGAGAAGACATCTCTGTCATGCCTTCAGAACAGTAGTTAGGTTCACCAAATCGATGCTTTCTTTCCTTCTCTAATGAGTGCAGTTTTCCCTGTGCTATACACAGACTCTTGGCCTCTGCTGGGGATGCGTGGCCTTTGAAGACGCCCAGAAAGATACTTAAATAATCATAGGCCTGGGTTGAAAAGGACCACAATGATCATCTAGTTTCAACCCCCCTGCTATGTGCAGGGTCACCAACCACTAGACCAGGCTGCCCAGAGCCACATCCAGCCTGGCCTTGAATGCCTCCAGGGATGGAGCATCCACAACCACCTTGGGCAACCTGTTCCAGTGCCTCACCACCCTGTGTGAAAAACTTCCTCCTAAGATCTAACCTAAACCTCCCCTGTCTCAGTTTAAAACCATTCCCTCTTGTCCTATCTCTATCCACCCAAGTTTTACACTATTGTCATTTGTTTTGACAGAGGTTCTTTCAGCCTAAAGGACATTTTTGTTTCAGCTGACAAGCCAGTAGAAGTCTTACATGCTTGACATTTTTTGTGGCTAAACCATATTTTACATGGGATGTATCACCAGGAGCGTACTGAGCTTTTTTCTGTGACCTTCTGTACTTCCTTTTCTCGTTTCTCTAAGTCATTTCTTACGTTGCTGCTGGTTCTGTTCCAGTTAAATTCAACATGTCCCTCCCACTATTGTCATTGAGACTGGCCAAAAGTGATGCTAAGAATTAAGATTTTTCTTTGATAATGGACGTGTATTTTATGCTTCCTTGTCTAACATTATTAATAATGAAAATTTCAGCATTACCTGCAATATACTGTTTCTTTTTCTGTCTTTCCTTACTACATGAGATACAGAAGTTGCAAGCTACTGAGATCAAGGGTTTTCCTGCAGTGCAACCAATCATAATTTGTATCTTTTCTGAACCTCGAGTTAAGCCCATAACACACTGTGATTTAACAGTCTCTAAGCCACGTTGGGGCATTGCATCCACAGCCTCAGAGATCCCCATGGCTTTGCTTTCTATCAGGTTTTGAAAAAAAATGTTGTCACAGCCATGGTCACACCACCTTCTGGCAGGAAGGGATGAATTCCCCCTCTCCTCCCCTTGTTCCTAAGCCAGAGATGAAAAGAGACCAAACCCACCTGCCTTGAGCCCCACGTGTCACCCCTCGTCTGCAAGTCTGATACAAGTGCCCTTTCACTGGAGGGATGAGAGCCTAAAGGTGACAGCTTCATTGCTCAAAGACCTTCAAATGACAGGCAGGTCTGCCACTACATATAGCATTTTATATCCTCCATCACAGTCATTCATTTTGCCATAAATGTACCATTAGGAAGCATATTACAAAATGGACTTCATTCATGTTATAAACAGATGATTTATTGCTGCATGTACCAGAGACCTTTATGGAGCAGCGAAAAACACAGTCATCATCCTTGCAGAAACATTCTGAAGAGTCAGTGGGTCTCTACAGGGGACCCTGTAGGGAACAGAATCTCCATTAGCAGTGGTGAAAGGATTTTGTTTCCTCAAAGCTCATTTAGTGAAAGAGAGACATCCTCCTTGGATGTGTGTGTGGACAGGGGAGCATCCTTTGTCCTTCTCCAAGATCCCATTTCACTCGTCCTCCTTCAGGAGGTGACAGACCAGGACTGTGCTGTGTCATGAGCTTTAAGAACCTGTCCCACCCCATGCCTGGCAGATGTAAGTTTGCTGCTCACTGCTCTTTCCTGTTGGGCTAATGCTGGTGTGGTGGGCAAAGCACAAAGCATAAAGTGACCATGCCAAAAGAGAACTGAATAGGGTTGGCAGGAGAGAAAAGTCTGAAAGACCTGACTTGAGACACCCACGGGAAAAAGAACATCTGGTCTGGAGAAGGAGGACTAGATAGTCCCAGGTAAAGCTGCACAGGTTAGACCGGATTTATCTCACTTGAAGGTACTGTATCAAGTGGTCATGACTTTTAATTTTCTTTGAAACAGCTGGGAGTTTCCCAAGATAACCCACTCAGGGTGAAATGACAAGGATTATATTTAGTGTTACATTGAAAGTGAATAGGCAACGATGTTCCCTTAGAACACATTATATTATGACTGAAAAAAGGCTGTAGCAGATTGCTGAATCAGAAACTGGAATATCCACAAGTTTTGCTGGAGAATGTTAAGAGCTATTGCCCAACACATGGTTTGCACCATCACCCCTGAAACAACCCAAGCAGTGTGACTATATAGCCTGTAGTGCTTTGCCCTGTATTTTTAAACAAAGCTTTAATTTTCTCCATGTTTTCTAACTGCCAAGATCTTGCTAGCTCTGCAGAGCAATTACTTGTCACGCAAAATGAAGGCAAGTAAAGGGCTCTTTTGCTTAGGTTTCCTTTGCCTGTGCACAGTGTACATGGGAACGTTGGTTAGTGGTTGTGCCAGGAAAAGGTACAAAGCAAAGGGACAAGCCTGTGTCCCATGCTGGGTAGGGAATGGGAAGAGAGACTGGAGGAACGGCTGAGCAGGCCCAAGCCCCTTGGTGTACGGTAGCTGCAGAGGACAAAATGGCATTAAGCCTGTGCAAGCACAGGCATCCTGATGTTAGGGTGTGCTGCTGCCAATGAGGCAACGAGGTTAATTCTATGGAAGTGAGCCCGGCTTCCTGTCTGTGCCATGCAGAGCAATAGGTGCACTGTGCACCTGAAAATAAGGACTTTCAGGCGGTCTGAACAGTTGAGACAGTGTAGTCTGTCAGAGGACTTAGCCACAAAGGCACTGCAACAAGAGGATCATGGGGGGCAATAAAAAGGCTGAGTCCTGCCATGATAACAGGCACATCATGTAAAACACTGCACAAATTCAGCAAGCTTACTCCTAAATTAGCTACATTTCTAGTCCCACCCTTCTGTTGTAAAAGGCTGTTGTAAAATACGTTACATGTCATGTGCTCTTAGCAGACAAACTCAGACGAACTCAGCCTTCAGCAGGAAACATTGTGCGTTTCCCACAGTTTGCTGATCATAACACTTAGAAGGACAACACCTCCACCATCCATTTCCCTAGAGAAATATTACTTTTCCAAAGAGCCATAGAAAATTACCCTCTTGGCTTTGCTCCACGCTTTTAAGACTAAAATCTTCACTTAAACCAAAGACACTCCATAGAAATACGTGCTTGGCTTGCAAGGTAGCAGGCTCCAGAGCCACAATGGGCAGTGTTCAGTTGCTGACCCTAATGGTGTACAGCTGTCTCAGACATTGCTGCTTGTCTGCTTCCTGCTTACCAAAGACAGACCCAGTCTCAGATGTGCTACCAGAAGCCAGTTCCAGAGCTACAATGCTGCTAAAGAGGTGTGTTGGTGACTTCCCAACATGTCTGCTACAGGAACTGCTTTACCTGGGTCCCTCTGCATAAGGGTCAGGCACAGCTTGGGGCTGATGCAGCAGGAGCCAGCTTTCCAACTTACTCTTATTGTCTGTTTTCATAAGGCTGTATTTAATGGCATTGCAGGTTTGTTCCTAGTGGGAGGAGAAAATAATTCTGTGCATAACATGATCCTTGGCTGTTCAGTCCTGTTTGTTTGCAGGGAAATACATATATGCCTATGTCGCCAAAATGACTGGGACACAAGCAGTGCAAGGTTGCATTGCTCACTCTTTCCAAGGCTGCTTTTTCTCTCAGCTCTGCTTGCCCAAATTTTCTGTATCCGGGAGATCTGTCTCAGGGTAATGCTCTCTGCTACTTTTTCTTATTTTTCCTGGCTTCCAGCCTCTAATGTACTTCTAGCAGCCAACCTGCTTTCCTCAGCATTTGCAACTCATTCCATCAGGCTGTGTTTTAGTTCCTGATTGTCCTTCATGCCATGTGTTATGTAAGTTCCCATTGTTTTTAGCTATCACAGCTTTAGAGTCTTTCCATCCAAGCTGGAGAAACCATACACAGATTGCCCACTGCTTTTGGTGAGGTCTGTGCCATCTATCTGTAGAAGGCTAATTGATGTCAGCTTGAAATGGTCTCTATCAGAGCAGTGGGATTCACTTATATTCTCTTGCATGGATGGTAACAAAGAGTCAGCTCCAACAGGACTCTGGAGGAAGTTGGGAGAGAAAAACTATTGTGAAATAGGCAGAAGTATCCATTACCACACACTAATTATTCTGTACTTCCTCCTCTGTTGTTTCTAACAAGCAGTGAGTTCAAAGAAATTTACCCAATTTTGAATTTCATTTGTCTAAAATGATATTAATTGCAACCTGTTCCACCTCCATAGCTCCACCTAAGCCAAGGAGTTCCTAATGTCAAGGGGTGGCTTTCATTATCTTGCCCATTTTATCCTGCCACAGACAGCTGAAGTGTTACTTCCAAGCATGTCATGGACTAGCTTGGCCTTAGCAGCAGAGACCAGCTGAGCGCCTACCTAATGCTGAAGGGCCCGCATTTGGGAAGGCAAGCCCTTCCCACCCGTCCCTGCCCAAGGAACGCCGTCTGTTCTGCAGACATCTCACACCCACGGCACAGCTCTATACAAAGGTATTCCTGCTCCCTCCCCTGGGCTCACTTCTCTGTGCAGAAGATGACAGCTGCACCAGGGAGAGAAGGAGCCACCAACCAAGAGAGGGGACAGGAGCGCTTTGAGACCCAGAATGCCTGCATAACTCTGATTTCCTGAATGAAACAGAGACATTTGGAAATGTGGGGTGATGATACCTCTGATTGTATGTGGGTATCTAGTAAAGGCCGGATGCAAGGTAGTATGGATTTGCCAGAAATATGTTCTTTCATTCAGTCTTGTATTAACAGATTGCTGAGAGAGTTTGATGTGTTAGCGATTATTCACTTTCCCTAGGGAAAGTGAAGCAGTCACTTATTAATGTCTTTAAGATGTTTTCCTTACCAATCAATAAGCTGTCTTTTTCATAGCCAGGGAACTTAATATTCACTAATTCTCATCTATCTGCTCATGTAGGATTTATGCTTTCTAGAGGTTTTTTGTTGGTTAGGGTTTTGTTTGTTTGTTTGTTTTCTTTTGCTTTGGGATTTTTGTGTGCGTATGTGTGCGGTCATTTGATGATTTCTAAAGCGTCAGCTGGATGCTGGAGAAGGTGAGGGCTGGCTGCAGGCCACGTAAATGGGAGGCAGAAAACATTTCAGGCCAAGCAGCCTGCAATGACCTGAGGAAAGGCCCTGCCTACATATCGAGCGATGTGATGTAATAGGAGTAGATCTACAGAGTGAAACAGCTCACGCTAAAAGCTTGACACCCCCATTCTGTGCCTTTTAGGGAAGTTAATTAAGATGAGCTTGTTTGGCTCGGTGGACTGAACATGCACTGTATTTGGAGAACATCAGATGTGCTGGCGGAGAACACCTTGCACTTCAAATTAATCTGAAAAGCATGGGATTTACAGACTCCAAGCCTGCTTCTTCAGGGGACAGCTTTGTTCCAAAAGGACATTCCTCACCCAAAACACTAATGCAGATATGCAAAAGAATTCTTGAAATAATAGGTTCAATTTAAACAAACAGAAACAAAGTTACTCCTGCATGATGCCTAGGAAGAGTGAAGCTGTGGGTTCACAATACATTGCAGCTGACATTAAAAAGACAAACAAAAAACCAAAGACAAGCAGTGTGCAGTTTCTTCTTTGTGCATGCTTTTGCTGCTTTCCTGGCAGACCACAAAGGAAGCCCGGCTGCTTAGATCTGCAGTCTGGACTTCACTAAAGAAGTCCGACATCCAGAAGTTAGACGTTGAAATGCAACCTTGCAGCATCTAGTAATAAGCAGTTTTGTTTTAAATTAAACATCACCCACTTAATATTTTAAACAGAGGAGAGACAGATTTTGCTTTCAGTTACTCTGAATGCATAGTGGAACAAGATTTATTCTATACCTATTTAAATGAACGCTATTCATTGAATTAGTTTTCCTTCCACCCTCTTTTTCTATTTTCTATCACAAGTTCCAGGATGGATTCAGCTCAGTTTTTCCCTGAGGGCTGTACCCACAATATTACTTGATGCAAATAGGTTGTGGTGACAGAGTTTCTTTACCCCAGCAAGCATACTGTTGGAACATGCTGCTCACTGCCACGGTCCAAAAAGCCATGAAGGAATGACTCATGCTACTGATTTCATTTCCCTTACTCACACCTCACAGTTTGTGTACAGTTCTATTTTGAATAGTAGGATGTGTGAACGTGCCTTCAGTCTTTCTTTTCCAGCCTGAAGAGCAAAGAAAGGGTTTTCTTTCTGTTAGCGGGCCAGTGCTCATCTCATGATGTGGAGTCCATTTACAACAGCAAAATGAATGTTTTAACTTCAGTTTATCCCTCAGCAGCTGTGTGTGGTATTTTCAGAACTGTTCATGAGCATTTCTGATATAGATGGCCAGGAGGAACTGTGCTAGCCTGGATTTTGTGGAGGGATATCGGCGTTGCCAGCTCTGAGTTGGTGGCCTCTTTGAACGAGGATCTGTGTGCTTCTGTCTGGGAATGTAAGAGTCCTTGTGTGGTCTTCCTCTGTTAAAATCAGCCACAAAGGTCTCGTGCTGCAGCAGTCCTCCTTGAGTCGTGCCTGCTTCAGTGGTTCTCCTCACACAGCATTGGTGCGATCGCCTGCCAGCTGGGCCCGTGTGCATTCACAGCCCTGTGCAAGCATCTATACAAACCCCGACACAGGTGCAAGGGTATGCTGCTGCTTCAGGAACCAGCACACCAGACCTCCTCTGATGCATGTTCCTGCATTGTGCTTCTAACTGGAGCCACCCAGAGGTGTCCAGGCAGCTGCGTGGTCGCAGCCACAGTGGCAGGTGGATGTGAGAGAAGCACTGCAGAGGTCAACCAAGTTATTTTCTATTAACATCTCAACAAAACCTTTGACAAAAGTTTTCATCATAGAGGTGAAGAGGAGGCAAACAGATTCTCTTAGAATAAGGCACACTTGGCTGGTGCTCCTTATCTCTGGTTGTTTGCTACACTAGCAAACAAAGTCAGGGCTTTTTCATTAGGGAGGAAGAAATGAGAATGCATGTTTTTGCCAGGCAAACTGTGTTGGTATTGTAAAACCCATAACAGGAATAACTAGGTCGTGGTGTATAACAAGAAAGTACTATTTGTGTCAATGAAGTCCAAGTCCAAGAAGAGAAGCCATCGTGAGGAGGTCACAGACCTTGTTCATGCAATGGCATTTGTCATTCAATAGCTTAACTCCTCATTACAGTTGCTCCTGCTGATGTTCTGCCTCCAGTAGCAACTGGCACTTCCACAGTTCTGGAGGCTGTACAACGTGGATGTCTCATGTCATGTGATGACCCTGAGACATTTATGCAGGTTAGGGGAAAAATGGTACTGTCACTGCTTGTCGTGCATACCAAGTCATCACCAGAACCATGTCTTGCCACAGGTTTCTTCCTCTGCTTTGAGATGAACTTGGTAGTGCAACATGAAGAAAGGTGTTGGAAAGGGAACACTGGAGGACCATTCAGAGGAAGGAGGAGAAAAAGCTGTGGTGGTTACAGGCTGACACGACAGCACAAGCTCCTGCCCACACTGATTGGAAGCAAACATATTACCTAGAAGCTAACACAGGCCCAGACCAGACAGTGAGGGAAAGAAAGAACATATTTTTCCAAAATCTAAGTGCATACACCTTGCCTGCACCATGCTCCCAGCTCAGTAGTGCAGACACACACTCTAGGGCCCAGAAATTGTTGTCTGCTGTTGCTGAAGCAGACGGTGTGCCCAGTACCAGTATTACAACATATTACTCCCTCACCTGATCTTCAGTAACATGGCTATGAGCCCTGCACCTGGCCGATAAGCTAAGTCCTTTTTGGAAAAGAGCCAGCGTTGCACATGAGAAGAAACATTGTATGGCAGACCAAGGTTGGGCTGCCCTCATGAAATATGGCCATAGGTGACCAAACTGTAAGCATCCTATAGTGAGCAATGTGGACATGCAGAGTGCTCAGCAGTGAGCAAGCTCTCTATCAGCTTGCTCTTTGGGTGTGGACCAGGAAACCTAAATATAGCACTAGTTACTATGAGCAAGGTCTTCTTAGCGCTCCAGGAAAAGGAAGGAACACAATGGAAAAAAGGTAAGAATAAGTAAAGAGATGTTAAGGAGGACCTAGAGAAAGTGAGAAGAAGGAATTCTTACACTATTCACACATTTTTACACATTGTAACCTCAGAAAGACAGAACAAAGAAGAAACGGGTGGTGAGATGTAGCATGCGAAAATGAGCTTAGAGGTGCTACATATACGTTAGTGATCTGCAAAAAAATGTCATGCACAACAGCTGAGGTGCCAACATTTGCCAGGTAACTAATTTTGTACTTAGCTGATCTTAGATGGGACTTGTTTCTAAAAGAGCTGAGAGAGACCTGTGTGAATCACAGCGTGGTGACATCGCAAGGTTAGCCTGAGCTAATTACAAAACTGTACAATAAAATGCAAGTATTTAGTGAATGTGTTGCTTCTAGCAAAATCATACTGGTAGGATGTGTAGGATGGATGCTTTATACACAGGTTATAGGTACTTCAGTGGTAGGACTGTTTCCCTTCAATATTTATTTAGCGCTAGGCTAAAGAGAGTCTTGGCTCCACGTTTGAAGCCTCGAAGTATTATTACAAGACAGTGCATGACAGAGGGGAGGATAGAGAGAAGAATGTCTGCATTTCTCTCTATTATTGGACCTGAAATGGCCATTCCCAGATGTGGAATTTTTTCAGACACGTTTTTCCCACCTAATACTTACACTAATACTTATAACAGCAATCATAAATATAATAAATACAACAACAACAGCAAATTAAGTATCGATTTTCTGCCATCCACACTAATTCCTTCCATCTGTGTTTTATTGAACAAGACACAGGAACAGCATTGCATGAGCTTGGCATCCTTATTCTCTGTTTTGCCTTCAAACCATGAAGCAGGTTGAAGTCAGCAATCCTAAAACACAAACATAGCTTATGGCAAAACTGTTCTTCTTACAGCAGCTCTGCTGCAGGTCCAGGCAGAAATGCACAGCCAAGCATTTACTGTTTACCTTGAGTTCTGCATCATTCATCTCAACACCACCATTAAAGAACTCTGTTCCAACTCTCTCCCTGATTTGTTTGTATGGTTTGCTTTTTTTTTTTTTNGGGGGAG
The DNA here is from genome assembly GCA_016647715.1 of Pavo muticus. Classification (NCBI taxonomy): domain Eukaryota; kingdom Metazoa; phylum Chordata; class Aves; order Galliformes; family Phasianidae; genus Pavo; species Pavo muticus. The sequence goes on along the minus strand of JACDJE010000127.1, from coordinate 1,210,096 downwards.
GGTGTTGTTGGTTTGTTTGTTTGTTGTTTTTACTGTTAGCTGAAGTCTCCAGTTCCTGAAAATAAGCGATTAGATGAGAATCTCAGCTTTCTTTGAATCGTTTTGTCATCATCTTCACTGAAAGACTCTGAAAAGCACCATCAAAGGTTGAAAGAAATAAGAACAAATCATCCCAATAGTTCATTAGATGCTTAAGAGCCTAGTTAACAGTTTTGAGGTCTGATTAATTGTTAGGGGGTGTCTGAGGTGAGAAATTATGAAACCAACAGGCTTTTCATGTCAAACAAGTACAGCAGCTGCAATTACTGAGAAACTTGTGCAGAGATCACCTTCAGGTTAGGCACATGTGTGTCTCAAGGCTATGTGCATGTATGTATGTTTGCATGTTCCATACATGTGAACACAGGAATGAAGGTGTACACAGGTTTTCCTGGAAGGCCCCTTCCACTGAAACCAGCCACCCCCATTTAAGACGGGACAGAATTAGTCATATTTTCACACTTAGTTTATTCTGTATTGTGGTAGCTTCATGTTCTCTGCCAGCATCTGCAGGGAGTGCAGACATCATGTGCATAATTTATGTGTCAGTGAGTGCACTGAGCTGTGCACAGTGGCCCTTGTCACCCTCTGGAGGACTGCAAGGCAGTAAGCTCATGCATCCAGGCCTCTTCTCCAGAGCAGGGAGGGAGCCCGGGCCTTTCATTCCAGGCAAGTGCTAAAAACGCTGCTTCGGATCTGCCAGTTAAATGCTTGCAAGGGAAAAAAGACAAGCCTACCGCTGATAAAAGATAAAATCACCACATAAACTTAACTGGGCTAACCTTATCTTGTTATCTCTTAAATTAGCAGGGTTCAATCTAATTAAGTGCTCACATGGATGCAGCCCAAGCTGCGGTGTGACTAATCAGCTCAGGCCCTGGTAACACAGCGCTCGGGGCCCGGCTGTGCTGCAGCCTGCAGCGGGTCCTGCTCCTGCCCCTCATCACCCCTCGAATGGTGTTTTATGAGTGCAGTTAGTGCTTTTAAAAGGAGTTTTTGCTGGATTATTACAGCTCTTAAACCAAGCCCAGCAATCAGCTTATGCTTGTGCCTTCTTGCTGTTATCAGCTGTATTTATTATGCTAGGATTGCTACTTAATACACTTAAACTGAAAAGCTGTATTACATCGGAGTTTCTATGATAGATAAGACCTAAAGAATCAAACTTTATGGAGGTTTTTACACACGAGAGGGTGATAACCTGCTGCCATTGATTCTTCAGAAATGCCCAAGAGCAAGTAAAAATAGTAGGATTCAGAGCAGACTGGGACTGCTCTGTGGGTCAGTAAATTCAGCAGCCAGCACCGCACAGTTAACGTTTGCACCTCTGCTGCACAGAGCTGAAGCAGATACCAACCACCGCTTACATCTGTGTGGTCTTTCATACAGGCCTACACAAGGCCTTGAATCTGAGTAGCTGGGTGTAACAACCTGTTGGAAGCACTCTGTCACCATGCCACACTCAATAGACTTATACCTGGTATGGATAGGCATCGCAAGTCTGTTATATATGTCATGTTGTCTGAGAATGGTGAATCCAAAAATGAGCTCAAGTGCCTTGAATGCAGCATGGGCCTCAGTTACAAATGTCTGAGTCTGAAGAGTATCAAGACAGCACCAGCTGCGACAGAGCGCCTCTAGAGTAGACCAACACATCTGAGGTATGGTGCTGGTGAACACCACCCCCACAGCACCAATCCTCTCCTGACAGTTACTAGGACTTGCCTCAGTGAGATAAGCATGCTCCACTGGAAGGAGCACAGACTGGGCAGGACAGCAAGCTCTGTTTGCCTGGAGCAGAGGAAGCCTGCAAATGAAAGTCAATTGGCTCCTTTATTTGAACAAACTACAAAAATAAATAAATAATAGAGCAGATGAAATAGAAAACAGCTACCTCCTCCCACACTGGTTGTCCTTAGCTACTAAATGAGGGCTACAGTGGAGAGAAGCAGGCACCTGGTCTTCCTGATTATCACCCAAGCTGCACACAGAGAAACCTCTGGAGTCCAAAGGAGGAAGAGTTTCTCCTCCTGAGCCCTGCATGGATCCTGAGAACAAAGACAGCTCCACCTCTCACCTGCAGACCAGCTCAGCTGTTCATGTCCTTAAGCAGGCGAGAAGGTGACATCCTTCTGAGTTGCTGCTTCCCCTTGTGTGGCTGTCTCAGCCCTCTGCCTGCCCAGCCATTCAGCTTATGGATCCCCGTCACAAATCCCCTTGCTGTGACTAGCTGCCGTCCTGCTGACAAGACTCACATGTTTCTATAGAAGCTCTTGGTACCTGGACGCTGCGAGAGGTCCTCAAGGCCATGGGCACCTCAGATGTAGCAGCATCACACCACACCTACCTCACAGCAAGGTCAGGCCCATTTCCTATGTTCAGCTTTACAGAAATGGGCTCCAGCATGGGGTTCAAAGCTGGCACAGCCACAGATGCAGGAGCTCTGTCATAGGAATCTCATCCAGGCATAGAGGAAAAAGTGCCAGAATGCAGACAGTGTTCCAGTGTGGCATGAATGAGCACCTGTGGCTCTTCAGTGACTGCTATGGAGGTATGCATGTCAGCAGCCTGGGAAATGGCGTATTCTGTTATTCCTGCAAAGGGATCACAGGCTGTGACACCCCCACTGGTGTTGTCCATGGACCCTCAAAGGCAGCACAAGCATCCTTCAGGGCTGAACACACCCTTGCCATAGGAGATTTACTGCCGGAGTATCTACTGCACATTGCCATGCTGAGCTCTGCACTACGGAGGCCAGATGAGAGCAGGCTGCAGAGGGGCATACAGCTGTGGGGAAAAAGAGATGCAACCACAAAAGATGCAGCAGACAGGACTGGTGATGCCTTGTCACAGGTAGTCCTCCATATGCTGCCTCTACAGAAGGAGCCAGGACCTTTCTCTTTCAGTATCAAGAGCTGTGGGAAGAAGATACAGCCTCTGTTCAGTGTCCCAGTAGCCACCTCCTAGACTGGCATAACTGGAACCACAGACTTCTGATTGGTGGAAGAAGCAGCAAGCGACATATTAAGGAAGGGTCTCCATGTTGTGTCAACTGGAGCACGTATGGACTCCTTTAGAATGAGCACAGAATCAGTCTCACCATCAGTACCCCAGTGCACTGAAAGCAAGACAGACAGCAGAATTTTTTACCGTAAAGAGAAGGAGCTGCCTAAGGAATATGTGTACCGTGAACTGAACTGCTCAGATGCAGACTGCCAGCTTTAGTGCCGGCACCCAGCACTGCTGGCACCCCTTGTCACTGGCACCTAGTGTCATTGGCATGCTGGCACCCAGCATCACCAGCTCAGTGCGCTCCACATTGGAGGTCCCAAGGAGACCCCTGTGTATCTGGAAAAATGGGAAAGGTCACAAACTAAAAACCATTTTCTTCCTTTCAGACACAAACCTTGCAAATGGCATTTTCATATTCTGGTGGGTGTAGGTGCCACCATCAACAGCATTTTGCACTATTTCAGATAAAATCATGCCACGAGTGAGCTACTGTGAAGTTCCAACCATCCAAACATCTCTCGATATTTCAAATAATAATGCAATTCTTTCCAGATCTACCAGACTGGGTTAAAGCAAACAGTAGTGCCCATACTCAGTAAATAGAATCACAGAACCATAGAATTGCTCAGGTTGGAAAAGACCTTCAAGATCATCAAGTCCAACCGCAACCTAACCATACTACCCTAACTCTCAACCTTCTGCTAAATCATGTCCCTGAGCACCACATCCAGGTGGTTTTTAAACACATCCAGGGTTGATGACTCAACCACTTCCCTGGGGAGCCTATTCCAGTGCATAAATTCATCATTTATGTTCTGTTTCTAAACAAGATGAACTGGAAGCTGTCAGTGCTGGTTTGGTCCACGGTCTCCATTAATCAAAATTCAATGTACTGCATAAAGCAGATTGCTCATGCTCAGCTCAGGCGTGTGTTACTTCAGCCATGTGCTCCAACAGCAGGGGGCTGCACATGGGGAGATTTCAGGCATGAGCAGCAGTTCTGGTATTCCATGCTCACAAAGCATCTTCATACACCGGTTCTCACCTAGAAGGGCAGTGGAAGGGGAAGGCAGTAACTGTGGCACCATCCAGATGTGCCCCTCTGTCTCCACAGCTGCCCAGCAGTACCCTTGCTGCTCCCTGTCCTCTAATACAGGGACACACAGATCACTGCTATGTCCAACAGCTGCCCCAATTGCTTGGCTGCATCTCAGACGCTTAAAGCTGAGCGGGATCATGCACTGGTAAAGCAGCAAACATGTTAGAGAGCAAGAAGTGACACCTTTCTCCAGCAGGAGGAAGGCAAGAGATCCCTCAGCATGCCGCAGAGCAGCTGCTTTGTTTGGCACTGGATAACTTGGGATAAATCCTCAGAAAGCGTAGCACCACACAGAAGACTCAAGGGGACTGAGAACCTAGATAAATCAGGCTTACATTAAGCAGGTTTATCTCCAAACACAAGCAAGATAAGCAGGGAGCCAAGGACTACAGCTACCCATTTTGCCAGTGCCAGCCTCAGCAACCCGGTGTCTTTGGCAGATGCGGCCCAACTCCTCAGCCACAAACAGGAGAAGAAAAGCTCTGTCATGTATGATGCTGAAAATCCTGATCTGACTCCTGGAATAAATTATTTTCTTTCCTGTCACTGAAAGATTGAAAAAATTACAAGTCCAGCACATACAGGTAGGTAACTCCCAGTGTAGCTCTAGTGAAAAGTAGAAAATAAAACCAAATCCCGCAGCTGCTTTATGTCCAAGGAAAAAACACAAACTTAATAGGAAAATGTCATGTAAGAATAGTGGGTAAATCATGTGGGTTGTTCTTCTACCCTACTCAGGGCAGATAAGCAATCAAAACAAACACATTTATCTGAGGGATCTGCTAATCCTCTGCACAAACAGCAATTGACCATGCAAGTTACAGTGGGCTTAGTGTTCCTTGAGCATTGAGAAGCTTAACACTGCAGTGCAGTCATTATCCTGTGAGCACAACTACAAAATCCAAGCCATGTTTGCATGTCCTAAGGTTACCCAGGACAGGACACGGGGACAAGGGCCATGCATACGCTCTCTGCATTTCAGCCCACCAAATCCCTGCTGCATGGCATGAGGAAAGCCAGTACAGGAAGGGATGCTGGCATAGGGTTTGGGGAGACAAAGGATGCATATTCACTTTTCCTTATCTCAGCAAGCATATTCATGAATGTGTCCTTCTCCCAAATCAAAGGAGCCTGTTAGCTCCTTCTGTCAGTGTTCTAATACCAGGGCAGCAGATCCCTGAGAGCTGCAGGCAGAATGCAGTGGATGATGGCACAGCCGGAGCTCCTGCCCCTGGGGCTCAGGGACAGAATGAGGGAAGTTTGCAAAGTTTTGCTGCCTCAGAAATGCTGCCAAACCTGAAAGCAGAAGGGTTCCTAGCAGAGCATGCCCTGCAGCCATGCATGCTGGGAGGTGGAAATCTGGGAAGGTGAAAAGAGAAGAATCACCCTGCTGGGAAGTGAGGGCATCTCCCCTTGGCAGCTTTCTCTTGTGCCAACCTGCCACCTTGCCGGGGCTCCTGGCCTGGCTCTGCCCCACAGGCACACGGAGCTGACCCAGGGACATGGCAGGATGCTGGTTGGATCTGGGGCCTCCCAGATACAGGCAGGTTTTATCTGGGAGTGCGTTTCTTCTTGCTGACTCTGACCACGTCAGTCAGCTTTGAACTTGTTTCAGATTTTGCAAGTGAGCTGAAGGGCACTGGAAGGAAAAGGAGTTCCCAGAATACAGAATGCTCTGCCATACGCTGCCCCAAAGGCAGAGTTATTCATTCTGAAAGAGGAACCTGGCAAGGCTGGTGGGGAAGCTGAGGGAAAGGAAAAAAATAGATGTGTTTCCCTATTTGCCACATTGGAAAGATAGTAAAGCCATTTCCTCAGGTGTTGTCCAAAAACAAGGAGCTGAAATTGGACCATCACTTTGTGACATGATGAATACAAAGTCAGAAGGCCTAAGGATGTGTCTCTGTCTCTGTTCACTGCTAGAGACAGTACAGAGACCAGATGGACGGAGCCCAACCACCACATACCTCTATGAAAACATTGTGAAATAATTATGAGTTACAATTCTCTGTAACATTACAGAGAACTCCCTGAACTGAGAAAGGGAAAAGGAAGAGCTAAGAGCTGTGGGAGCTAATCCCATGGGCTCCTCTTGAGATACATGAGTTGCATGTGATGCCTGTGAAAGGCTGAGCCAGCTCAGAGTGGCTGTTAGATGGGTCTGAGTGGCTGTTAGGCTCTGCCCGTGGGTCTGTGGATGGGTCCTGGCCACCTCCAGCTGCTGGCCTTATCGCCCACATCTCCGCAGGGAGAGGGTCTTCCTCTGAATAAAAAAAGAGCGCTTGGCTTTGATCATAGGGTCTGCACTAATCTGCCTTTGTCAAGAGCTGTTTTTATTTATCACTGCCTGCTTAAATGCCATTAAATCAATCACAGCAGTATTATACGCCATTCTTTTAAGTACCTGTGCATAAAGACAAGCTATTTTCCAAAAGTAGGGACCTGATACCAAGCCTGGGAAAAGATGTAATCTAAAGCTTTTCAGACACCATGTATTTGGCACTCATTAAGTAAATTTCATTTATAGCTACAAAAGGTAATTGGAGATAAAAGGTATCTTTATAAAGATAAACACAGTAACCGAGGCATGGAAAAATTAAGCACCTTGTTCATGGCTGTACAAAATTTAGGCTGTGGCTAGGAACAGACTAATACTAACTCCTAATAATACTAACTCCTAGCCCTGAACCATTTTAGTGTCTTCGCTACTTTTTCCTGTCAAAGATTCAGCCTCCATTGAAGATTAACAAATTCTATGAGTACAACTTCAGAAAGTTTCCCGTAAGCAGCAAACTAACAAATCCTGCTTTTTCTGAAGATTTGCATCCTGAAAGCCAAACTTCTCACTCGTAACAGGCTCCCATGACACCACCACCCTTTCCCACAGCTCCTTCCCACATCTGCTTGTCTCACCACAGCCTCTGGGCCACTTTGATGTCTTGTGAGCATCCCGTGGTCACCACCCAAAGCCCTCTGGACCCCAATTTCTTCATGAAAGCAGGCTAAAACACAATCACACTGCAGCTGAAGTGCCCATCACTCTCTGGAGCTATGGTAAGCACCGCAAATTTTCCTGTTCAGCAAGCTGCTCAGTGGGGCATTTTGGAAATAGAGTAGTTTTTTAATGTCAGTCCTGTTTATCTCCCATGGAAGTCCTGTTTATCTCCCCCCTCAGCAAAACAATGGTTCCAAGTGCATGTGTTTCTGCAGGAAGCCACAACTACCCTTGGCCACATGCTGGTGGCCAAACAGACAAGCACGATCTTATCTCAGTGCGGACCTTGGGCCAGGCTTCTAGCTGCTCTGAGGTTCTCATTCCACTTTTGTAGGAGTGGCACTAGAGTGAAGTGCACTGAGGCAAAATAAATCCTTAAACCTCAAAGTGTATGGTCAGGCCACCTGGGGTCACTTCTTCAGTTCTTCATCATCTTCTACTCTTTTTCCTCATTTTCTTACTCATTTTTCTATTGCCATCTCTTGTCTCTCCCCTTCCACCTTCTCGGCCCACTTCATTTAGTGTGGTACACTCCAGCAAATGGTTCTCCTCTTCACCTCCCACTCTACCTGGCATTATTACTCAGTAGGAAGCATGACACTCACATGGTAAAGAGACCTCCAGCATGGAAGGAAATGAGTTTCAGAGAACAGAAGAGGCCTCTACTTGGAATCATATAATCATCAAGGTTGAAAAAGACCTCTAAGATCATCCAGTCCAACCTTCCATTTAACACCAATATTGCCTACTAGACCATGTCCCTCAGTGCTACATCTTCACGCTTCTTAAACACCTCCAGAGTCGACGACTCCACCACTTCCCTGGGCAGCCATTACCAGTGCAGTGCATTACCAAACTTTTTGAGAATAAATTTTTCCTAATATCCAACCTGAACCTCCCCTTGTACAACATGAGGCCATTCCCTCTCATCCTATTGCTGTTACCTGGGAGAAGAGGCCGACCCCCCGCTCGCCACAACCTCCCTTCAGGTGGCTGTAGAGAGCAATGAGGTCTCCCCTGAATTTCCTCTTTTCCAGACTGAACAACCCCAATTCCCTCAGCCGCTCTTCATAAGACTTGTGCTCCATACCCTTCACAGCTTCACTGCCCTTCTCTGGACGTGTTCCAGAGCCTCAATGTCTTTCTTGTAGTGAGGGGCTCAAAACTGAACACAGTACTCAAGGTGCGGCCTCACTAGTGCTGAGTATAGAGGGATGATCACCTCCTTGCTCCCGCTGGCTACATTATTTCTGATACAAGCCAGGACGCCACTGGCCTTCTTGGCCACCTGGGCACGCTGCTGGCTCAGTAGGATACTTGATGTATGGTAGTGCTGCACAGCAATACTGCAGAGAATCAACAAAGGGGTGTTGACTCTTCATTTGGAGGAAAAAACTTTCTGCACTGGGTAGCCTATGACCAAGGTCCTTCCAGTTACATCTTTCTTTACTACTTCTTAAGTACCCTCGGCTTCCCCAGATTTGCAGTCTGGGACTTAACCATGGGAAAAATGAAGCTTTCAGTTGAAGAGACTCTGCCTCCAGTTATTCAGTTATTAAGAACAAAACAAAACAACAAAAACCCAGGTTTGCCGTTGGGCATATGGTCTGTTTGCTGTTTTCTTTTTCCTTTTTCTTTTTAATGCTAGGTATTTCTCAGCTCCTTCTAAGAAACTTGATAGCAATCAGCTCATTATTCATCTAGTGCTTTACAGATCATTACTAATCTCTTGTATTGTTCCTGCCACCAGAACAGAAACAAAAGCCCTAAAATTACAAAGTCATCTTAAACTGTATTACCATAGCTGGAAAAGGAAAACTGGATTGTACCAGAACTCATTTCAAGGTGGACTTCAATAACAGCTCAGTGTTGAAGACATCAGGCATTCAGGTGTGTGGAGAATTGAAGTGTGGCTGAATAGAGCAAAGTTCACCTTACAGGAGGCATTTCCAACCCTTTAACCCAACTCAGCAGCTTCACAAGCTGCAGTGATCCCAGAGAATTCAGCAAGAGGCATAGCCATGATCTATTTCAAGTGCAGTCTCATATATGCCTTTAAGACAGTTCAGACAGAATCAGCTGCATTATACAGCTCCTCTTTTATGTTCTTTGGGACACTTGTAGTTCATAGCCATCCATATCTCTATCTTAGCCAGATGCTTTCAGTTAAATGAAAAGAAAATCTGAACTGCTTATGTTCTGTACAATGCTGACAGTAGATCCCACATGATGTCCTGTCAGCTCCACTGCCTTACTTTAAATCACGAGCAGGCAAGGTAACCACATACACGTCTCAGGTAGACAAGCAGTTGCATTTGCCTGGGAGGATTAATACCATCATGGGTCATTCCCTGCTACTGGCAAAACTGCACTCAGCAATTCACTGTAACAGATTATTACAGCAAAGCCTGTATTAGTGGATAATGTTATATTCAAAGGAAGTCCAGAATTACCCATGAAATCCCACAATAATCTCGTGTGCATCTTTGAATGGCTTGTTAAAGACTTGTACTGCTATAGAGCTCACTGTCTTTCATCTTCCTCATGTCAGAAATAGATGAATCCAATATGTGTCTCCACTTTGAAAAACAGTATGCATTAGAAGAAGAAAAATGCTTAGAATAACATCTCTTATTGCTGTTTTAACATACTATTCTTATTTCTTTTCCATAAAATATTTACCAGTGTGACTTCTTTCCTAGAGATTCCTTTCTCACATTTCCTTATTAGAAATGTAAAGTGTCATTTTAGCTACAGTTTGTGGGCAAATATCTGTTTCCAGTTCCTTGATTTGTAATCTAGTTTACTTATTTATAAAAGGAAGTGAATAGATGCAGGAGTCCCCAGGTGATTTGAAATGCATTTCTTTGTGACTGTTTATTTTTCTTAATACTTGATTCCTCCCTTTTATGCATAGTCCTAAGTATTTAACAAAATAGGAGCAATGTGATTATTTGCATAGCATTTGCTTATTTTTCAGTTCTCACCACCCACATGAGACACATGGATAATGGATCACCAAAAAGCCAAACAGATTAGCTTCAGCTCAGGCTGCTTGAGCTCTTCCAAGGTGAATGGATGCATCATTTCTGCTGAAGCATTTTGTGAACTGAGGTGGTTCTATCCTCATCAGTAGTTATGCAAGGTCTTTATGAGTATTAGCAAGCATGGCAAGTACACAGCTGGACAGAAATCAGCTGCTTTGGTTCTTTCACTGGACGAAGATTCAACTTGAAAATGATTTACAGCTGATGAATCTGCCATTTTCTGCCACTTACTCAATAACTAGACACCCTGCTTCATAGAAAGGGGAAAAAAATCAGAAATGGTCTTGCAGTGAAATCCACAGTTGGCATTACCTTAAGCCTGTGTCAGCGCAAGAAGAATGTCAAGGGCGAAATGAACATTAAAGCTGTTCCACTCACTGGAAACCAAGTTCCTCGTTAATGAGTTACAACCATAAAGCACTTGTAAGCCATACTGCCCTGTTTCATTTCCTCCTCCCCTGAGTCGCTCTGCTGCGGCCGCGTGTCACTATTGGAAGTGGGGACAGGCAGCCAGGATACCGAAATGAAGTGGAATAAACTCCCTTTGCAGACGAGTTAAAGTAGTACTGACTAGGAAGAGACAGCATATACTCTTACCTTTTTCATTTTGTTTCCTCTTGATCTCATTTGCTGATGACACTTGCACTGATAGCACTGCTGTTTCCTTGATGAAATGGGAAGCTCGTTTTGTTTTGATGTATTTGAAAAATTTTAAGACTAGCTACCATAAAAAATTAAAAGGAACATTAAAGACTGCCAAGCCAAATATTTATAAACAACAGGCAAGACTATAATGATAGAAACGAGAATGTGCATTTGCATTCTAGTCGCTAGTCACAGAACATACTGTTTGGGTGGAATTTCTGCCTAACTAGGAATGGGATGGTGAGGCACAGCCCATGAGTAATTGGTCTATCTTCACTTTTCAGTCCTCCTTCCTTTGCTCATAACACACTACTGAAACCCTGATCTGAAGACACAATTAATAATTTCTTCCCAGGCTGTGCTACAGAAGAGCTGCCTTATTATTTAAGCACATCACAAACACAGACTAATTTCTTTTTCACAGCGTCTCTCTGGGAAGAAGAGAATTGCTGTGAATTTCTCATTTCACAGCTGACAGCTGAGAAGTAGTCAGCAATGCCCACAATATTTTCATAAATCAGGCAGCCAGCTCTCGAGCAGGCAGTCTGGAAGAGAAAAACACCACCAGTAGCAACTTTTAAGAAGTCTGATATAAGCAGCTTGTATGAGATTGCTGTGAGCCAAGGATAGAGCACGGTCTTGTATTACAACATCTGTCTCCTTGGCTATACTTCTTTCAGCTCCTCCTACCAATACAGCTAAAGTCCAACAGCTTCTTTCATTCAATAAACCTGACCCATTCCCAAACAATGTCCATGTTGTCTACCATTTGAGCTGGAAATTAACAAACAATCACATATTTAAAACTCCTGAACTAGAAAGAGAGCAGATACCTGACTTTTTGTTGTGTATAGTGGCCCATAGGCAACAGAAGTCAGCATTTCCTTGGATCTCAATAGCAAAAATTCAAAGTTAGCCTTTTGGTTTTGGCTCCTTAGAAGCCATCCTGACAGGTCAGGAGATAGCAGGTCTCACACCTCAGTGACACAAATCAGCTGGACTGGACAAACAAGGATGGTCTCAGGTCAGCTCAGAATCCCCCAGGCTTTGTGACCACAGATTATCTCCTTAGAATAAACTAAAGTGGGATATGAACAAAGATGACTTTGTGATTCAGTGCTTCCTGTTGCACAGATTAAGTTCCTTCACCTTCATGACGTAGCCAGTAACCCGTTCTTCTGCATTGCTTTCTCACTTTCTCACTGATTCATCTCAACATTTCTAGTAATTTTTGGTTTTAACAGCAGAAAATGTTGAGAAACATGAGAAATGAGAAATCTTGTTTCACTTCAGGGTCACCCTTTAACATCAAGGCTGCCTCTAGTTCTATTAATACCCAACTTACCTAAACAACATGTTAAGAAACTGAAAAAAAATCAAAACCTTTGACGCAGAAGGAAGTGAGAAGCTCATGCATGCTAGACTTCTCCCAAACAGGTTTACATCCCTCAGCTCCATAAGGTGGAAAAATATTAAGAAGTGGGGCGTAACCAATGAAGTAACCTCTGGGGCAAATCGTACTGAAATTATTCATTAATTGTTTCATTTCTTCACTGCATAGCTTTAAAAAGAAACAAAAAACCCTGCCTGACTTTTCATGCTATGTGTGATGAGGGAAAGCCTCACCAGGTTCTGCTGGCATCCAGCTGGCAATGGACCAGCTAAGGAACAACTCTGAGCCCCTGCCCTCACCTGCAGCCTTCAAGCTCCAAGCAGGAGCTTGTCCAAGGGCACAGGGCTGCCTGTGTGGGCAGGGGAGAAGCAAGGAATGCTGTGGTGTGGCCTTGGGGGAGAAGATGGGGAGATGGCAGCAGCCACCAGAGTGTACATGGCATGAGGGAGCTTTCTTCTCCTTGCTGGGTCCTGGTGCGGGACAGCCTGGTCTATAAACAGCCTTGTCTCAGGGGCAGTGGTTGGGGATTAAGATGTCATAGAGTCATAGAATCATAGAATGGCTTGGGTTGGAAGGGACCTCAAGGATCACAATCTCCAACCCCCCTGCTGCAGGCAGGGCCGCCAACGTCCATTGACAAGAGATGTAGTGTTTGAGGAGAAGATGTCTAAGCTTTGCTTGAAGCTGCAGCTGTTTTTAATACAGCTGCTGGGCTGTTTTCCAGTCACGTTGCAGAGCAAACTTTGTAGTTGGTTGGGTGCAAAGAGCACTGCAAGCTCACTGCATGGGATGTTGCATTTCACACATTGACTTCATTCATAATGTGATCAAAGAGCGCTATGGAGAAATGATCTCAACCCTCAGCCCTCCTAAACTGTATTCTGTTGATCTTTTTTTGCTGCTTTTTGAAGTAAACCTTGACAACAGTGAATTGCTGCAACTCCACTGAGCTTTAGCCTTTCCTCATGCCAAATACATAATGGAAAAATGACTCTTAGCAGAGAGAGGCCATGGGGTTCAAGGGAAGAATATGTCCATTGCCACCCTCCCTCTGTGAATCCCTTTGGAAATGCATTCTGCTATGCTGAAGGCAAACTGTATCATACGCCCTATACCACATCCATCTGGCTGACATATTAGGATCAAAACAGAAGGGAAAACAGATACTGAACCACACATATACAGATAGAAAAAGACATTAGGAACAACCTAACTTGTTAGAGATGTCTCTGTGCATCAGATTAATATGCAACCTCAGTAACACCGAATCACAGAATTGAGAGACCTCCAGACCTCATACAGTGGCCCTGAGTTTCTCTGTACCTGTGACAGTATGTGAAGGAGAAGCTGTACAGGAAGAGGACAGCACTGTTATGTTAACCCGTATGAGTAAGGCTTTGATGTCTGCTTTATATTTTCTATTTGAGACAACAGCTTCCCTCCACTAACTGCTTTACTTTAGTGCTGGGTGCATTGGTTTGGCTGTAAGAAGCAAAATATAAACAGAAGTTATCATTTCTCAAAATGATTTCCTTCTATCTTATTTGCGCTCATTATCTTTCCCTTCCAAACAACTTTTCCATTCAAGCTTGCCCACATTTTACAAACACATACATATACACATGTGTAAACACACGCATAAGTACACGCATGCCAACACACACATATATACCAGTTTCCTGTAGAATTCACTGAACTGCAGATGCTACTTTAGTGCTTTCGTCCATACCGTCCACTATACTGTTTCGTTAGAGTTGGAGGGTTCCATTTGTTACTGTTACAGTAATCTGTACTTTCTTAGACTGGATTTTCAAGTCCCTTCTCTTTGCAATTTCTGAATAGTTGTGAAATATGAGCAGACTTCTAAAATGCAGTGGGAACTTTGCGTATCTCTTCCTCTATTCTTTTCAGCTCTTTTAAAGGAATGCAATCACTTTGAAATGCTTAACATGTTTTAGGCTTTGCTTGCTATTTGTTACTCTCCTTGGTCAAGACTAGCTCAATTTTTGTTTGTCTTCAGTAAAAAGTAAATCAATCAGAATTAACATTTCAGGGCAAAAAGAAAAAATGACATATGAAGATCTTGTGCATTTCCTCTAAGAATTCATTCATTTGAAGTCATTCATTGAGTATTTCTGGCAGTCATCAAGTCATGAAAAATTTTCAAGTATGACAAGCAGATCCAGAAAGGTAACCACCAGGTCTCATGGCATTCTGGCTTAGACAGGGCCTCTGAGGCCATCTCAGGGTACAGAGAGGTGGCCGGCACGTTCCTGTGCCCTGGCAAGTCCCAGCTGCCTTACTTCATGTCAGGCAGCACTCCAGTCCCTGGCTGACTGTAAATCCTGCAGTGCACAAGGACTCCTTGAATTCTCCCTTCTAAGGGTGACTCAGACTACAGGAACTTAAGCTTCAAGTAATTCACGCTCAGTTGCCTTTACAACTTGTCTTTAATTAACCGATGCATGCAAGAAACCTGTTCTCCAAGCTATTCAAAATGTGGCTATTCAACATTAATCCGTGGTCTTGCACTTTATCAGCAGTCACCAGCACAAATGATTGCTGCTACTTGACTTATTAGTTTGGACAAAAGTGAAGTCACTGTAAATAAAGGAACATTGTTTCTAGCCAGCTTCTCCTATGAGCGTGGTAATAGTCCTAAGGCTGGTTCAAACCCAAGTTCCCAAAATGGCTTAGCATACTGAAGGCTACTAATTACATACATCCTGAGCTGATGAAATTGGTTATCTCTAAAAACAAATAGATCCATTTTCTTGCGGTAAACTCAGGTGGGAGCATTTGCCAAAGCAGTTTGTAAACTATACAAACTACTGGGCAGTAATACACCTAGATTATAGCCTTGAGTCTCTGCCTTCAGGATTACTCAGATATCTCCTCTCCTCCTAGCCTCTACTTCTATGCAGTATTATTGAATGTCATTAAATGCCTAGTTAATTCCAGAAAAAAAAATCATTTTATTTATGGATGAAAACCGTATGTTTTATTTTCTTGACCAGCAAAGCTTGCCTGTGGGTCTCTCCAGAGCTGCATGTTCCCACCTCCACACTGTTATCATCATGCTGCCCTCATGGTTGTGCCAACACTGTTTGTCTGCAGGGCTGCCTTGTAAACTGGATCCATTAACTGACCTGGGTAGAAAAAGGAAGAAGAGTTGAGGATAGGATAGGAGAGGAGAGGATAGGATAGGAGAGGAGAGTAGAGTAGAGGAGAGGAGAGGAGAGGAGAGGAGAGGAGAGGAGAGGAGAGGAGAGGAGAGGAGAGGAGAGGAGAGGAGAGGAGAGGAGAAAGGTAAAGTGAAGCTATGGCTTCCCTCAACACCGCTTTCAAACTCATCTTATTTCTTTGATGAAGTAAATACCTTAAGTTTCCTCACTGTGGCTCTATTTGAGTTCTAATTCAGGCCAGGAAGCACCCTAGACACCACCCAAAATCCCAGCCATCCTCACTCAGCCCTTAGGCAGCAAACAGAAAACGTACATGGCAAGTCCGGATGTTGCATCTATTTATGCAGCCCCATAAATCCACCTTTCACACAGAATACCCAACTGAAACCCATGTGCACTCTGCTTGTCCGAACTTCACAACTCCAAGCAGCCAGTTGCCTACCGCAGCTCTGAAAAGATTTATTTACTGCGAGAGACATATGTTCACATAAATAAATTATTTGCAAATCTGCACATTAAGTCATTCAAAAATGACCATAAGATATCAGACCAGAAGTCTGATAACTGACATCAGCTTCTGCAGACAGACAGCGCAGTAGCTCTAAGTGACTTCTTTGGTTACTGTTACTCTGAAATCAGCTGCCTCCAAATGGGTAGTATGTTGGCTTTATGTGGACTGCTATGGTGGTGTCTGCGAGAAGAGATGAGGAGTTGTTCCCATGTCAGGCAGAAACAGGTCCCACCAGGCTTCAGGCTGGTGCTACATCTATGGAGAGCTGCCCACGGGGCAGCAGTGGATGAGGTCTGAAGGAGCCGCAGCCCATGGATGCCCCCGCAGAAGCAGCCCCGGGCTGGAGCTGCAGCTCCTAGAGAGCAGCCCGTGGTGGGGCAGGGGGGCTGGGGGAGCGGTGCCCATGGGGAATGTGTGGAGCACTGTGCTCCTGCAGGCTGGGCCCTGTGGTACAGAGCCGTGTTGAAGCAGTGCTGGGAGAGCTGCAGGAAGGGGGGAGGCCACATGCGATCAGTTGGGGAAAGATGGCATCTGTGGGAGGGATCCCACGTGGAGCAGAGAGTGACTATGGATAAGCAGCAGAGATGAAATGTTACAGACTGACTGCAGCCTCCATTCCCATTCCCCTGTGCTGCTCACTGGGAGGAAGGTTGAAGAGTCAGGGTAAAGCAGAACCTGAGAAGAAAAGAGATGGGAGGGACAGTGGTTATAGTTCAGTTTTTGTTTTTCTTCTTCCTAGTCTATTTTTAATTGGGAATAAATTAAATTACTCTTCTCCATGTTGAGTGTTCTGCCCATGGCAGCAAAGGATGTGCTATCTCCCTGTCCTCACTTTGACCCATGAGCTTTTTTCATCATATTTTCTCCCCCTGTTCTGTTGAGGAAAAGAAGTAAGATAGTGGCTGGGTGGGCATCAGCCAAGGTCAGCCCACCACAGATAGACAAAGACATAAAGCAGGAGTGAAGCCAATTGCAGGGGCATGAAGGGTATGCCAAAGTCCAAAGTAGGGAGTGCCCTGGGCTGCTGCTTTACTTTAGATCAGACTTGCTGAACTTGGTTTTCTACAAGTTCTGTCTTCACTTCACCTTGTTCTGGACAAGGCAAAAAACAAATCCAAAGGCCAAGCTTTTCAGTATGTATTTCAGAACAGGGATTTCTACATGAAGAGGATTTACAGAGTTTGGAAGTACATCAACATGGAAACAAGGACCTTTTACCTTCCAGCAAGAAAACAAAACATCTTCCAGAGAAATATTTAACTTTTTCTGCTTTCAGACAAACAGTCCAAAGTGGGTGAGGATGTGCTTATTTTGGCAAGAGTCTCCCAAACTGAGAGAACTATTTTGTGTGTGGTTAGGAGAGCTGGATGCTAGCTCAGTAATTTGCTAGTGGCATCTTGTGGTGAGCAGTTCTTGCATGGAGAGTGACTAACAAGCCAAAATGTAGGTCACCGTGGGTGGAGTTCACAGCCTTCCAGCTCTGCTGAAGGCAGGATGCAGAAGGTACTTCTACAGAATCTGGAATTTGTCATGAAGCCTGAATACTTGGCCATTATATGCAAGCACTCAGAATGAGAATTTAATTGGGTGCTCATTTCCATGTAATGGGCTATCGCTCCCAGCCTGCTCCTGAATTATCTGTTATTTAGGTGAACTTAAGGCCATGTGCAAAGACTTGGGTCTTATTCTTCAAGGTTTAAATGTGCATGGGTATTTGCAGTTATTAAAACAAACAAATAAATTCTGTTAATAAAGTTGAAGCTCATTAGTCATGTTCCAAAAGAGAGATCTTCTAGCTCCTAAGCTCCAGTGGCCATTTGACTGTGAAGGCTTTGTCACTACGGTGGGTGACAGCCATGAAGTTCTCCATCTGTCCCTGTCGCCCGCAGCCAAACGTTCAGCGAGGGCAGCCAGGGGAAAGCACGCATTTCTCAAATGGCTGTTAAAAAGAAGTTGTGTGGCAGTGTACTTACTCTCTATTTTTCCTGCCACACATATTTCAGGGGAAAAAAAACCAAAAACCCACTACCACCACCAACCAACCAACCAACCAACGGCAGCAATTAAAAGAAGAATCATTTTTCTAAACAAAGAAGCCAAAACAACACACCATTTTATGCCTGCACACCCTCCGCAGCTGCCTTAACTCCAGGCTAAACCACTTCTGTATATCTGCATAATCTTAAACCTTAGCAAATTAGAAAATAAATGGATGTGTATGCATTTGAAACAGCACTTCCTCCCCCAGGCTTTATCTCTCTGTAACCACTGAGATTGCCTGACAAGGCTGTTCCTTAGAGTCCCGCTGGAAAGGTTTCAGACATTTGCTGAGTGTTTGATGTACCATTAGGATTCTCATTGGGATGCTATGGGGGGGTTTGTGAAAAACAGCTGCCCCTAGAGAAGACATGAGCAAGTCTCATCTGTGTGCAGAGGCTGCACAGCCCTGGAGTTACTACTGCATGTAGCACCTCTCATACATCCCATATCAGGCTTGCTACCTGGAAAGAAAAAAAAGCTCCACTTGTCTCTCTGACAATAATAAACCCACCAGGAGAGCCTGAAAGTGGGCTGTGTGATGTCTGTATGAGATGTACTGATAGGCTTCGTGGCAAAAAAAAACAACCTGGAGAGGATATATTGTCCTAAAGACTTTAAACAAGCAGAACTTTTATTGCCACCAAATAATGTAAACAGAAATTTGTGCCATAGGGCTTTGTGTTTGTAGTCTACTACCTGGTGGAAAAAGGATTAACTGTAAACAAAGGTTTACAGTTGCGTGAAGAGGAAGCATGGCTGGCACCAGCCCCAGCCCAGTATCGGGATATATTTTAATGTAAATGTCTGCATTTCCTGCTGAATACAAGCAGGCAGCAGTGTTGGGCATACTCTCCCACTATGCTGGTCCCTCCAAAGGGCAGTTCATAAACCTGAAGGTGGACCTAAAATAGCAGCAAAATCATCAACACAGACTAGCCAAGGGGAGCTGGGGAAATAAGTTATTGGCACTAAAGAAACATTGCAGGTAAAAACACAGGAAGAGGTCCAAGAAGAGGTAGGTGCTGTGGGACAAGACAGGTTTGTTGCCAATTGATGTGGGCTGCCAAATTCCACCCGGGTGTCACATTAGGCATCTGATTGCTTTCCTGGATCAGCTGTAATGGACTCTTTGGAGTTCACACAGGAAATCTGTGGTGGAGTAGGAAACGGATCTCTGGTTTTCCAAACCCCAGAGCCTTAACCACAGCCTCCTCTTCCTCCAGTGACTCTGACTGCACAGGGCTGTTCCTGTGCCATAGCTATTTATTTCTCTGAAGAGCAGAGATTGGCCTTTCCAACACGAAATGCACATGGGCAGTCCATAAATGCTAATGATACAAGTATCACTTCATTTGGAAAGTACAGGCTCCCACCCAAAAATACTGACAGCTGGAGTTGATTTTCTTTAAGATCTAACACTGATTATTTTAATAGGCTTTGTCTCCGTAATCTGTTTTAACATTATGGTTAATATCTGACAATTAGGCTAAATTAACAACCAAGAGTAACGGAAAGGCTGAAGCATCCCAACAGGCTGCCACGAAGTTGCCATCAAGCTGTTTGCTGTCAGGGGAAGGTTTCCTATTATAAACAAATATGTTACTACTAGTGCTGATGTGTAACAACCTAGGGACAGCAAGGAGGCCCTTTGCAACTTCAAATTCTAACTACATAATGCAAAAACTGACTCCAAATGTAAACCTTAGGGGTGTTTCTCATTCAAATACATATATATATGTTTTGTTTTTTTTTTTTAAGTGTAAAAAGTAGCAGCAAAAACCTGCACTGCTCTGCCTCTTCTTGACTCTCTATCATGATTGCTGGCGCTCCCAACCTCTGTAGTGGCCCTACCTGTCCATCCAGCACATACATGCCCCATCAGTGATTAAATCCAACAGAATCAGATTTCATAGGATGCTCTGGAATCTAAAGAATGATGCAAGGGTGAGACAATGTATGGGGAGGAATTTAAACCAGATTGAAAACCAGCAAGAATGCACAGCGTGAAAAACAAGGGGATGCACAGGTTGTGTTTATATATTCATGCTTCATTAAAAGGACATTCAGTTAAGTACATCATTAAAAATAATCCCAGGGGTTCTCAGTTCCTGAACTAATGGTGTTTCAAACCAACAAACTGCAGATACTGAAACACTGCAGAACTTCCACTGACCCAAGAAGTCATTTGGACAATACAAATGTAATATTTTAAGCACGATGTTCCCTAGTAATATCTTAAAACAAAACAAACAAAAAAACCCCTACTGTTCTCACTGTTTGCATTTCATGAAAAGTTGTTCAAGGAACATGGTTGTGTGTACCTATATTGAAGACACTGATAAAGGCACAGATTTCTACTTCTGTTGCACAGCAAGCATGTTGATCAGTACATAGAACTACTATATCTCTGTTTTAGTATGAGCAACCGAATCCTACAGTACACTGAGAGAAGACATCTTTGGCCTGTCCTTTCCATGATTCTTCCTAAGCTATTTAATTATGGAACTATATCAATAATACAGTTTCCATTGTGCACTGTTGCCTTTCAGCTTTCAACCTGTGGTTTGTAGATGCTGAGGGTGATGATTTCACTGTTGCTGGAAATAGTGCTCTCAGTGCTGCTGCATTTGATGCATCATGGAAGCGAATTTCATTGGAATGAAGGAATCACACAGTGGCTGAGGTTGGATGGCACCTCTGGACACCATCCAGTTAAACCCCGTGCAAAGAGGAAGAAAAATGCTCAGGATTATGCCTAGTTGGATTTTGAATGTCTCCAGGGACAGAGACACCACATCATCTCTGGGCATCCCTATGCCAGGGCTTGACCACTCTCATAATAAAGAATTAATTAATTTGTACTATTTTAAATTAGTTTTTTTCTTACGTTGAAGCAGAATTTCTTGTATTTTAATTTGTGCTTATTTCCTCTTGTCCTTTCACTGGGTACTACTGACAAGAGTCTGGCTTTATCTTTTTTTTTTTTTCTTATTATATCTTTTTGTTATGCCTGATGTCATATTTACATTAGAATTAGGATGCCATTGGAAGGGACTTACAAAGACCATTGAGTCCAACTACCATGTCATAATGTTACGCATTTATTAGACATTGATATGTCTTATTTCTTATTATTATGTCTTTGTTACACCCCCCCATCAGATATTTCTCTACAATGATAAGACACTCCTCACCCAAAAAGACTTCTATTTTCAAGACTTGTTTATTTTCTTTCTGTGAAATTGGTGCTTTCCTAAATGCTGGCCTTAATTCCAGCATCAGTTTGAGTTCCACAGGACTGTCTTTCTTCCTAAAGTTTCTTGGATGCGTTACTGCCTGATGGGACAGCATTACAATCCTTAATGAACACATTATTGCTCTCTATAACAGCATGAAAGGAGGTTGTGGTGAGGTGGGGAGTCTGCCTCTTCTCTCCTGTAGAAGTGATAGTACAAGAGGTAATGGCCTCATGTTGCACCAGGGGTGATTCAGGTTGGATATTAGGAAGAATTTCTTCTCTGAAAGTGTGGTTAGGTGCTGGAATGGGCTGCCCAGGGAGGTGGTGGAGACATGGCACCTTGGAGGTATTCAAGAAATGTTTAGATGTTGTACTGAGGGACATGGTTTAGTGGGAAATATTGGTGGTAGGTGAATGGTTGGACTAGATGATCTTGGAGGCTTTTTCCAACCTTGGAGGTGCTATGATTCTATGATTATCAGAAAAAATCTCAGGAATGATGTGATGAACAAAAATATGCTGTTTTAACTTAAGTTTCTTTTACTACTCACACTGAAGCCCATATGTTTTTAAATACAGAAAAGGAAACTGCCTTCCTTTTGGCAAAACATGTAAGAAAGGTTCTGAAGGAAAAAAAAAAAAAAAAAAAAAAAACCAAGAGGTGGAATATGGATGCCACTTCATCATAATTTTAAGCATTTGGCTCCGGGAAGCAATCCAATCCATGTGACATATTGCTCAGATGCTCCATACAATCACTAGAGAGTAATCAAACTGAAACACTTCCCCTTCTTCTCTGGCAGCATTCTGCAGCGACTACACCCCCCAGCAGCAATTCAGTCTGCTCAAGGTCGTTGTTTCCCTCTTTCACTAACGACACATGGAAGTAGGAGGAAAGTCATGCCCCATCCTTCATTTGGCACCCAGACCACAGAGCCTCCTTGGAGGATGGGTGCCTGAAAGACTATAGCAGAGCTTCTGCAGTGTTCACAGTCACTCTTCAAAATACAGGAATTTTGGAATACCTGCATAGTCCACATACTGAATCCCACATCAGAAATGCACTTCAACAACCACTCTGTGAGGACAGTCTGTGTGAACATGCTCTTGGCTGACCTCTGGAAGCCAGACAGCAACTAAAACCTGTGGAACCAGGTAGAAAGAAGAAAGAATGTTCCTCATGATAGCCTGGCAGCTGGCACATTTGGCTTATGGCAAAGCAGAATTGATGCTCAGATCCTACTTCTACACCAGACTACCTGCCATGGGATAAAAGCTTGCTTCTCTTCTGCCACAAACATGACGTTCTATTCTCCAAACACATCAATCTTCTAGAAACTGTGAGCAGCTCCACCTTCAACTGTCACTTCTTTGGCTGTGAATCTTCCTAGCACGGCTCCTCAGAGGCTTCTCTGTCTTTTTCTGATCCTAACAGTTGGATAACTTGCCCTGACTCAGTAAAACTCAAGATTTTTTTAAAAATAACAATATTTGGATTGCAAATTCCAGCATGTCAAGGCTAGGAAATAATAGATCTGTGCCATCTCAGTCTTGTTCTGTTTTCCATCCATTACTGTCCACTGCTCTGTCAGTGAGCATGGGAGATACTTAATGTAGTTATGGTTCTGACATTAATGTCAACACTGCCCTAAGCATGCACTGAAGGGAAAGAATTACAGTGGCATAAGCAATTAAATCATTTCCTCTTCCAGCATCAGCTTTTGTAACCTAAATAGCAGGCCCCACCCTCCCTCCCTCCCTCCCTTCCTCTTTCCCTCCTCTCCTTTCTCCGTTGCTTCCTTCCTTACTCTCTTCCTCCATCTCTTTGTCCCTTCCTAGCCATAGTAACCCTCCCCACTGATACATTTGAATAGAATAGCATCCAGTAGAATTTGGAGCTCTAAGCCTTTTATACTGTAAACTGAATTGAACTTCAGGACTATCACCATATACCCAGAAGGAAAGCTGTATTCTTAAAGCTGTGGTAAGGATGCAGAACCTGAGCTCAAAACTGAAGGAACATTAGTGTCGCTTCTGAGCTGCTGCTCTTTCTCCTTGGTGCACATGTTGGACAACTTCTGCTATATGTGCTGCTACTGAGGCATGGGGTAATTAAGTACTTGGGATGTGGGCCATGTCAGTGTGATAGTAGTCTAACAATTTCTGCTTAGGAGTGGGAAGAAAGAAAAACTGTTGTCTCCAGTATCAAGTTATTCCTGAGAAAAACTAAAGTAAGAGCATATGTGCTGTGTGAAGGAGTAACCTCAAATCTTTCTTTCAGTCTTTCATTTTTCTCCCGCTTGAAATACAGCTTCAGTGTCTTTGTTCTATGTAAAAAAATTCAGTGCTTTATGTTTGGAGAAGAAACATATATTCAGTTAACTGGTGATTCTGTCGGTGAAGAGGTCCATTATCACTTATTTTCCTGAGTAAATAAACTAACTAGCTTGACTTCCAATAAAATACAACTGGGCACTTTTAGCACATTCCTGTGTAAAACCCTGGGGATACATCACAGGTAAAAAAAAAAAAGATCTGTGAGAAGCCAGATAATTTTTTAATGAAAAACAAATGTGGAGCCAACACCCTCTGTTCATTGCATTCATTGTCCTACTTCTTCCTCGACAGGCTCCATTTGCAGTGTAAATAATGAGGTCCCTTGAATGAATCCCAGAGTATTTTTGTTTCTTGGTTGGTTTGTGTAGATGAAACCTTAACATAGTTGATAGTACACTTTTTCTGAAGAGTGTTTTGTCATCCATATGCTTGCTGTCTGCCAGGTCCAGCTGTACAACCCAGCCGTCAGGATCAGAAGTCATTAGGACAGATCTTGAGCACAGTCAGAACCAATTCTCTACTTTCCTTGGTAAATTATTCATATGGGATATGCAGGAACAACATTTTATTCTGAGACATATACCCCGGTATAAAATATGGTCAAAGCTATGGTGTACTGAAAGATGTTAATGGGAAGGACACACACACATAAAGGTGTCATACGATTTTGTTTCCCTAGGAATGATGGTGAGTTGCACATTGCATGCTTGCAGAAAAACAGATGGAAAACAGCATCAAAGAGGCTTCACATCTGACTGCTCCTTTGCTTTCAGGTGTGTCACACGCAGCAGTGACTCCATGGGAGAGCTCCAACAGGAGAGCTCCTGCTGTCAGCCCAAATGCATCACAGTTATCTAACAAAAGGTGCTGAAGGGGTATGAAATCTTCCTGCCAGTTCAAATGTGTTCAAGAGAAGTTTGAAGGGACAATTTTATCCCAAAAGACCTTCTTCTTTTCTGATCAGGTGCAACCTGTCTTCTTCCAGATGGCATTAACATTTCTGCTCTGGGTAATTCAACAGAAATAACATTGTGAGTTCACATCAGACCTGGATTAGGCTTGCAGTGCGTAGTTACCCAGCTTTAATGGGAAGAGAGCAATGTCCTGATATACACTACATTGTGTTTGAACGTGCAAAGGATTCAGAAGTCATGAGAAATAAGCTCTTATTTCAAGCTCTTCCAGCAATTGCCTACTTCACCTTTGATAGGTCAGTGGATCTCTTTGTCTCTTTTTTCTTAACTGCAAACTGGGGACAATAATTACTTTCCCATGTAATGAGATACAGATGACAAATGGGAAGCATCACTGTCATCCAGAGAAGTCTTAGCCCCTCACTGTTAGCTCACATCTATTAATCTGTTCAGAAGTACCCTGTTAGTCTCAGGAGTTGCAAAAATGTTTGCTTCTGCTGTCACATATGTGGGAGTAGATGAGGATTAACTCTCCTAAAGTTAATAATAAAGCCGGGCTGAGTAAATGCAGAATCAAACCTTCCCAGTAACAAAACACCCCAGAGTCACTCTTGCAGGAGCTGAACTTTCCCCAGTCAATTCCAGCATCATTATCATCTCCTGTGACAAATGCCACTTCTCCACGTTTTGCTTCAGGAAATCCTGATCTAACATTTCCAAATCCAATTTGTTTTCCCAAGTCAGCAGTTTCATTTTCTCACCTGGAGAGCAGTTATGCCACCATCCTAGGTGTACTCACTTTATAATTTTCACATGCAGATACTTAGCACAAGAGGCTTTCAACACCTGCACCAAGGGTGAAGATCACACATTGATTAAATCAACCTATGTGTCTATACAATATCTATTTTACTCAACTAGTGCTGAACAACTGAGTAGCCATTTCAGAGATCTGAAAAGTAATGATGTAAGAAAATCTCACATACACGATTTCCAATGCTTGAAGATCTTTAAAAGTACACCATATGCCACCTGGCAAAATAAAATTCTCTAATTTTATTTCTATGAAAGTTTTATGCCACTTCTGCAGATTTCCAGCCCAGCCTGCAGTTCTGTGAAAAGCTGCTGCTTCTGTATAAGGTATGTGTTGTTTTCTGTTTAGGTCTGCTTGCTTTTCTGGAAACAAACCAGGCACTTTGTCCCTCAGGACTCCAACTCAGAGAGAAGCCCTCATGGTGTGGTCAGGAAGGAAGATGCTCCAGAGTATGGATGCATGCAGAGCACCCATGGCCCTGCATCAGAGGTGGCAAACTCTTGAGGTGACCCGTACCAAAGGCACTAGCGAAAATACTGCAGCCTGTTGCTGCTGGGACCAACTCAGATCCATCAGTGACAAAAATGGCTCCATCAGTGCCCTGCACTGCCCCGCTAAGTATGTAGCCACAGCAAAGGCTAAAGATGGAGGATGGCAAGCTGCAAATCCTTGCCTTATAAAGGCCATTTTGGCTCCGGTTGGCACCCGTGCAGTATATACAGAGAGACACTGAAGTGTTCCAGGCTCTGCTGTCACCCTCAGAGCAAAGCAATAACACATAGCCCTGCGCCTTTCTCCTCTCAGGCCAGACGCTCCTGGCTCCAACAGGAGTGAGGGCGAAGCGCTGCCCTGGGTGAGTACACAGGCTGCAGCAGGCTGCCGGACGAGCTGCAGTGAGAAGGACCGTGGTTGTACTCAGCTGTCAAGCCAAACACCAAAGCCACGTTTTCTTATGGTGATAAGCATTCATGCAGCCCTGGTTTTAATGACCCACACCTTGTCGGCTACCTGGCTGTAAGGCAGTCCATCTGCTCAAGGGAATCACAGCAGGAGGGTGCCTCGGCATTTCAGCCCAGCCTACCTCATGGCTGTCACTGTGGCTTGAAGGAAAAGCCAGGCTAGAGGGCTTTGCAAAGTGCCTTTTCCAGGCTGAAATCAGAAAACTCTCCCTTTGGTTACAAAAATGCCAGGCAACACCATTCAGAGGGCACAAAAAGATTTTGCTTCTGGAGGTAATTAAACACTTGTGCCTTACCCATCTGGTAGCATCCACTGCAGGCAAGAAGACTCTGTGAGGCCTGTGCCTCAATTCTCTCTCTCATAAACAGAGATTTAGACTAAATATGTATTATTCCCCTAAGACATCTTGCACTGCATATGCCAACATACATCTTAGATTCAGTTCTAATTTTACAAGCGATTACCCCTTCTATTCACAGGAAGGGATGCTGGTCACACCAGCATTTTTTTCCCTTTTTAGCTACATGAGTTGTTCTGACACAAATATGCAAAAAGCTCCTGGATCAGTTGAATTTTGTTGAAAGCCAAGCATCAGCTTCAGGCTTGTTAACTGATTTCCTATCAAAGCTGTTCTTGTTAGCTCATCAGTGCTGTATTTTCACAGCAAAGATTTTTCACAGTAAAACACTGCTGTAATTTCCCGTAGGATCCAGGAGAGGAGTGCTCTCCATGACTGATAGCTGCAGTACAGAGAACCACAGAATCATAAAGGTTGGAAATGCCTCTAAGACCATCCACTCCAACTGTCGATCCATTTCCACCATGCCCACTAACCACATCCCTCAGTGCCACATCTACCCTCTTCTTGAACACCTCCGGGGACAGTGACTCCACCACCCCTCTGGGCAGTCTGTACCAGTGCATTAACACTCTTCCTGAGAAGAAATTTTTCCTAATGTCCATCCTGAAAGAAAAGTAGGCTCACCATGCTTTGCTACTGTGTTTTTCACTTTACTGGGCCACTGGAGGCTTTAGAACCTCCAGCTGGAAGATGACCATCATATCCCATACACTCCACACTGGGAGAAGTGGGCAGCCTGGGCCAGGTGATTTCAAAGTATAAACATATGTATAGGTATAGGTATATTCTCTCAGTATATATATAAATATGCAAAACTGAAACACTTTCAGGGCATTTATAACAGACTAGATATTTTTTGGTTAAGTAGAGTCAGAAGATCTAGGGGATCCTTAGCGATAGCTAGGAGGGAATCAAGAAAAAGCTGCAGACTTTAATTTGGATTTTTTTAAAATCCTTTTATCCCCTCCTACAAAATAGCCATGTGTGTTCTGCATCCTGGCAAACGACCAACAACAAATTCTTGAAAGACAAAGAAGAAAAACAAACAGCGGTTTAAATTAGGAAACCACAGATGGATACACAGCATACACAGATACAGCAAAAGTGAAAGCTGAGGGAGAGACTTCAAAAAGCAAAGGATTGAGCTTTGACAGAAGCAGGATGAAGACTTGCCTGCGGCCCAGAAGCAAGCTCAGACCAGGAGCACCCTGCTCCACACAGTTGCTATATTTACAAGAGTAAAATTGGTTTCTGCAAAAACTTGAGACAGGTTGATGTGGTATCTGCAGTTAGAGTCCAGACTTCACAAAGGCAGTCTAGGCATGCTGAATATAGGCCAGTGATATTCACCTTTCAGAGTGGGGGAAAAACAGTTATTTCAGGAAGAAAACAAACATGTTCATAGTCACTTCAGTTAGTGGGAAGGGCTGAAAAACATGGACTCAGGAAGAGGGACTCAACTCAGTTGCCTAATAAATTATTTACTGCCCTCAAGGTGCCCGAGGGGGTCCTTTTGGAACGCACCTGCTACTTTAGGAGAGCATGGGTCTGCTGCAGGCCCTCTGCTTTACCCAGAAGCGTATATGGATGTCCCATAGCATCATAGGACTATCTGTGTGGGAAAAGATCTCCAAGATCACCAAGTGCAAGCATCCGCCTGACCTACCGAGTCCCATCACTAAACTTTCTCATCACTAAACTATGTACCACATCCACATTTCTCATAAATACCTCCTGGGATGGGAACTCCAACAAGTTTCCTCGGCAGCCTATTTTAATGCTTGAGCACCTTCCCATGAAAAAGTTCTTCCTAAAGTCCAGTCTAAACCTCCTCTTGTACAATGATGCCAGTCAGGAGACACTGAGCTGCCTGTGTCCAGCAAAATGATCTTGTTCCCTAGGTATTATTTAGCAGAGCACTCATGGGAGGTAGACAGCTCCATGAGAACTAAAGAAAGTAACACCAAATAAAGTATAGAAATTACAGGGAGAAACAAACAAAAAACACACACAAGAATTGATGAACAGCAAATGAATAAGTGCGACTTGAAAAAGTTAGAGCAAAGGCTTCAGTTCAACACCTTGTATACTAAGGCACTAAAAAAAAGTGTTTGCTCTAAGCAGACTTGCTAATTGGCCACCACTCCGGCTCACAGGGCAGTGGCCAGTGGCACAAACCCCAGCAAGAGGCACATCATGAGTGTGTATCCTGGGGTCCTGGGCAACCTGCTGCATCCAGCCGCACTTTGGGCAGGTGTTGGACCTGGAGATCTCCAGAGATGTCATCCAACCTTAGCAGACCTGTGTCTGTGTGGAAAGCAGGGCCATACTGCCTCTATGTTATTATCTATCATATCCTGAACTATATCACACAGCTGATGAGCATATAATTGATGTCATAGTCAAGGTATTTGCCCGAAATAGTATACCAATAATGGCAGTGGTTTACAGTGGACCGCAGCTTGATTCTTACAGGCTTATAAAACGCCTTTGCAAATTGTTCAAACATTTCACTTCAAGTGAACGATATTCACAGCATAAATGTATTGTTTATAGTTGTGCTAAACCAGCTAATCATCTAAGGACATAATAGTATGCAGATTTTAGGGAAGCCATATGTTGTTTGAAGAATAACTAAGTAGATGTAGAAAAGCTCATATTAATGATAGAAATGAAAGGAATACTCAAGTGCGAGCAGCCTATAAAATAGCCTAAGGAAAATCTGGAGTGAGTTATACCAAAGGAATGTGCATGAAGGGAGGAAAAGAAAGACAATATAACACAGAAAACACATTGCCTGTCCAGGCCATTCAGAAGGATTAGTTGGAAATGCAAGATGGGATCTATAAGAACAGGGAAGATTGCCCAGCTAAGATAAAGGTGGACATAAACAACCTGTGACAGGTGGTGCCAGCTGAACAACTGAGAAGAATATGAATAAATGAGAAGCGTAATTTATTTAAGGAAGAATCATAAAGGAGATGCAATCATATCTACAGCAACGGGTTTTGGAAAAAGTCTTTCTCAAAGTGATCTCCAAGAGGAAATATTAAGAAAGACTGAAAACAGGGAAGGGTCTAGCCAGGAAGGAAGGAAGGAGGGAAGGAAGGAAGAAAGGAAGGAAGGAAGGGAGGAAGGGAGGAAGGGAGGAAGGGAGGGATGAGGGGACACAGGAAGGGAGGGAGAGAGGGAGGGAGGAAGCTTGCCACAAAAAATAGAATGTATCTGGGAAGCCTCTCTGCTGTTAAAGCAGATGGGACACAGGAACACCTTCCTGGCCAAGGTCTTTGTGCCAGGATCGCTTGCAAGGGTTAGACTTTTACAGATCACTATTCTGATTCTGTCTGCTAAAGATTTTATCGGACCTTCCTAGGAAACTGTAGCTGTTTCATGACTGCTTTATTCACACAGTGGCAGGACAACTAAGTGAAATACAAAGGATAAATTCTATGGCATAGATCATAAACAGGAGAAGAGATGTGGCAGTGAAGTAACAGTTAAGAATGCAGCAAAATGCATCTATGCATCAGGAGAGTAAAACAAAAGAAAAGGCCCTGGAAAAGAATGAAAGTTAGAAAAAAAAATTGCAAAGGTAAGTATCACAGTTAGGTGAGGCTGGTATCACTATCATTAGCTGAAAATAAAAGCTAAACCAAAACCTGCAAAGATGGGTTTAATTTGAAGAATTAGGCACTAGAGAGAAGTCTGGACTTTCTCCAGTGCCATTCAGCAGCCAAAGGTGTGAGCAAGATGAAAACCAGAAACCAGTCACAGCTAAGGAGTATCCCAGATGCCAGAACGTGAAGCAGGAGTACCGAAGACAAAGAATTACAGAGGTAAGATACACAGGTCCACAACCAGCTCAAGGAAAGCACTCCCTACCTCAGATCACTGTGTTATTTATAGGAAACGCTATGGTGATGAAGCTGATAGTATTATGTGGGGAAGATTTTCCAGCCATGGTGTAACATAAGAAAAGCTGAACCAAATGTGGTTCAGTGGCCAAAACTGTAATACTGTGAAGAAATACAGCATTCTGTCTGTGACACTGCAGGCCACGTGACCTTAGTGCAGACCATAAGCTGAATACCACAGATAAAAATACTTTACCAACATCACTGAGGACATTTTGAAAGGACAGTGGAAGAGATTTTCCTTCCAGTTGAGCTCCTGCTTTCTTGCCATAAAGGACTACCCCTTTCCACACGTCTCTGAACAGGATGTGACCAAGGGAACATCCTTTTTGTGGAGGAGGCAGCTTAACACAAATTATCCCTTACTGAACCATGCAACAGCTAGAGTCTGCTCTAAGTCAGCATCTACTGGGATTTCTGGAGAAAACGCCCATGCTCACTAGCATTATCTACTGTATGTTCTGTGATGTGAGAGAGCTTGTCTGCCCTTGCCGATTCCAGGGCACAAGGCTCTCAGTCCACCAGCGCTCGCTGCCACACCTTGCAGACTTATCCCATCTCTGTCCTCACTGCAGTCCTACTTGATGTGGAAGAGGAGGTTGCTCCGTTCGTGCATTTAGCAGCCCTAAACTTGTAAGGTATTAAATCAGGCACACAGGATGCTAAAGAGGACATGTCCTCGATGACAAACGATCTCTGAAAGCAGGCTTTGATGGTGCAGTCTGCTTACGCTTCACGCCACTGAATGCTTAATTGGAACAGGACACTCAAATTTGCAGTTTTATTTCTCCTGAACTTGATGGTAGTCCACAGTATCAATGTAATACTGCAAATAGTAGAAGCTGCAATAGTGTTTTCCAGAGATGTACTTATTTGGAAGGGAAGGGAAGCAGGGAGTAGCTAAAGTAATTCTCTGTAATTCTCCCCATTAGCATCATCTGGTGTAACACGCACTCCAGCCCATGTAATACTAGAACATTCTTGTGACTGCTTCCAGCACAGACAGCAGCTGCGTTTAGTCTCAGTTCAAAGGAGTGAGTCTGCATCAGTGCTCTTTGGGTTGCACACACTGGCCAAAAGCCTTCTGGAAATTAGTGTGAAACCACCTTTGCTAGTAGGTGAGGGAGCGAGAGTAGGGAACGTTACATGATTTCAATTTCCTATATATCCTGACAATATGACTTTTTTCTCTTTTGAAGATGAGATATTAAAATAAATATGCAGAAACATTCAGCAATGATTCTTTTCCAAAAGTCTGAAGCAAAATTTCCACCGTGTAAAATCCCATTACACTTGAGTGCCATTTACAGATTAGTTATGCCAAATATAATTTCGATTAGACCTTCAGGAGCAGTCATGGGTCACTGTAGTTCACATTTGGTAGTTCTGCTTTCAAAGCATTGAACTGTCAAGAATTCATTCATTCATTCAAAAGAAAAGGAAAATTAACTGAGTGCATTTCTTAATTGAGAAACACAGCCAAGGAAGTGGCAACGTTTTAGCCAGTAATTTCAGAAAAACATAACAAAACAAAAACACAAGAAATAATTCTGCAAGAGACGCTGGAGTAATATTGAAATAGGATTTCTTCAGACATACTTCTAGAAACAGGAGAATGTTGTACTTCTTTTAGTCACAGTTGTTCAGCGTACCTTCCATCACATCTCAATTTGATAGCTTCTTGCTTTCAGAGTTAACAGTTGTTCAGAAACAAGGATTAATACGTTCAAGACTCAAACAGTTCATACTAACAGAATTCATCTCGCATTTTTGTTTTCCCACATGAACATTTGTTTGTGACTTCTATGTCTGCTGTGGATTTAAAACATTGGCTTTGATACAAACTGTGCGTTATTTATGACAGACTGGACAAGAGGCAAGTTGCTAGCATACTTACTGAGCTATTACTCAAAACACTATAGAAATATCAACTGAAATGCTTTACCTCATAGTCAGATCAGTTTCAGACAAGGCATTTAATAATACCTGGGAAAAGCCAAGTGATAGGTTTATGTATAACTTGTCGAGGGAGATCTTTTTACACATCAAGTTAAATTCAGAACCCTACTCCCCCAGGAAATTAGGAAGTGTCAGTAACCATTTTCATCCTGCTTTATCTTCCCCTCAAAAGCTGGCATATCAACATTTCCTACATAAAACCAACACTAACCACTGCTTATTCATCACTGAGAATCAGATTTCAGCAAGAGATGCAAATTCTGCTGCAGTTTTATTGATGATTACAGTAGCCAGCCAAGTTATTTGTATTTCTCACCAGCCGTTACTCTCCCACTCTCAAAGATTCCAGTAGCTGCATTTGACTTTTTAAAGGTACATCCTGGAAAAGAACAGAGCACAAATTGCAAAGCTTTTAATTGGGAAACTTCACGGTAGAGAATCACATTAACTCAATGATAGAGAATCTTTGTTTCCAGTCATCTCAATACTAAACTTTCATTTTCCATTGCTCCATTAACTTGAAAGGGCTTGTTGCTTCGAGCAAAGATACCCTGTTCTTTGCCACAGACACGGCAAGCTGGTCATGCCACACCTGTAACACACCAGCCAGAGAGGTCAGAGGGAGAGCACAGTGCTATAGTAGAGCTGTAACACAGGAACATCAGCCTAACGGAGGAGTTGGGAAAAAATAACTAAAATCCCATCCATTTTTTAATTTATTTTTTTTTAATAAAGTACATGTTCCAATGTAAAACACAAGTTTCTGGCAAGCCCTCATCACTTCTCAAATCTAGAGTGCTTTCTTGTCATTGTCATTCCTACATGCACCTGCAAACTATGACTTCAGTGAATGAGCTGCTGTACATGAGCACACAGCCTGTCTTTCCTACCATTTTCCCTTGTGGAAAGGGCAAAAAAATTTTGGCTCCATGATCACCCCAACTCGTGCAGTAAGTAAGAGAGTCAGCCAGGCATCAAAGATGACAGAAACTTTGCCCTTCAAGTAAAATAGCAGTCTACCTTACCTTACTCCAGGATTAGATGTGTATTAACTGCATATGTGACTCGGAATACCTCTTCGAATAAATTCTGAGGGTGAGTAGTTTACAGATTGATTTCTATTTAGAGTTGTGCCAACAAAACAGTCCAGCTGTACTGAAATACGACCCAAAAAAGGCTCTTAAACTGAGCTCAGTAAATTAGCCTGTTTTACAGCTAGACACATCTAGAGTCAATGATTTATAGTAAATTACTCACAGTTCCACAGTCAGGATCCCACTGAGGAAGGAATAAAACAATAGAAGAAATAGAAGAATCCTAAACAAGTAGCATGCAATTAAGAAATGAATACATAATGCCTGTTGACCTGAAATAAACATTTCATTCATACTGATGTAGATACTTCATCTTGAGTGGAAACAGCTACAGACAGAGTCTTCTATTACACACAAGTCTGTTCACGTTCTTGCCGCAGTACCCAGTTTCTTTTAAGTAGTGCATTAAGCAACACGTTGTTTGCTCTCCCTTACTCTGCCCCAGGGGAGAGGTTTGTAGAATGATTTGCTTTGATAATTTGGGTGCTTTTCTTTAATGTACATGTTGCAATGCATTTATGTCATGGAGGCTTGTTAAAGAAATCATGTTTACATTTAGATGATGATCTTTGTGATATTCTTCAGCTCTGGAGGGAGTTCATTCCATACTGCGCCCAGACTTTAAAAGCCTTTAACCTCAGAAATGGAGTACATTGAGGCTAAAGAGTAAAGCCTTTTTTTTCCCTTGATTTTTCTCCTACTTATCCGTCTTGAGCTTTAGCCCATCTTCTGTAAGTGATATAATCCACTAATAAATAAATATACATATTTGTGTGTACATTTGAATGTATATAATGGATGGTGCATGCTCGAAATTTTTTACTGATGGAGGGTGCAACCAAAAAAGTTTGGATACCACTATCTAGATCATGGTTTCCTGATGATACCACATGTTAACAACACAAAGTAAGATCTTGAGTTTTTGTCAGTGTTCTGCAAGACAATGCAATACGTAAAGTAGTTGTCAAGCGTACTTCAAAGAAGCTCCGTTGCTGTGCAGAGCTGCTGTGACGTTCCCATGCTGCATGGATGTCCCTGGTGCTAGGAATCTCATGTGGGTACACTGAGGG
This sequence comes from Pavo muticus, assembly GCA_016647715.1. Taxonomy (NCBI): domain Eukaryota; kingdom Metazoa; phylum Chordata; class Aves; order Galliformes; family Phasianidae; genus Pavo; species Pavo muticus. The sequence continues at coordinate 1,175,469 of JACDJE010000127.1, read as the reverse complement.
ACTGTTATCCAACCCAGGAGTGGTGGGAATATGAGAAAAGGCAAGACAGATATGTCAGCATGGGAGACTCCCAGCCAAACAGAGATGATTAAATGTGGTCTGCTTTATGATCTCCTATTTGGGCATCAGCAAAAAACACAACAGAATCTCTCCCAAACTGTGGACTGAACTAACAGTGGGACTGTGTGCTCCCACTAAGTAAATTAGAATGGGCATGTAAATTCTTCAAAAAAATGTTTGAGAACACCATTTCCATCTTGCTGAGACTTCTGACCCAAGTGCTGACACCATCATGTTGGTCCCCAAAGCCCCAACAAAACCGCCTAAATGAGAGATTTGATGTGTTGGGCAACCAGTGCTAAGTGCATTAGTATTACCACCTAGTTTTGTAAGCGGTGCATCCCTAAATTAAATCAGTAATACTAAGGTACCAGTGGTGATTCTTAAAATCCATGTGTATATGTGTCTCTGAAAGGTTTTTTTGTTTACACTACCTTGACAAAATTAGTTCAGTTAAGAAATATGCCTAATCTGTAAGGACACTTACAAAATAAACTTACAGAGAGTCAAGTAGCCAATTTGATTTAGTGTAAGTAGTATTGTAACCTCATCCATTCTCACACAAAACCCAAATGTTTTCAGGTTTGCATACAATTTCCAGAAAAGTCTGAGTAGCTATACTGAAGTCAGCCTGAATTTTCCTAATTAAAACAGAATTTTCCCAGCCCTAGATGTCACATTTTGGCAGTGCTGTAAAAATGAATTTTCTTCCTAGTAAGAATAGACATGACTTTCTCAAACATCCACCTGAAAACAACCGTTCCTCATAGCAACATAAGATTGCAGCCTCAGGTGCATGGGTTAATTGCTGAGGGCAACCACCTGTCCGCATCGCAGAGAGGAGGGAAATAAGGCTTTAAGCAAGAATACTTTGGGCAGGCATCAGCAACTGCCATCAGCAGGATGTAAAAGAAAGGGATATCAGCATTCAGAGCTGCTGATGCTTCTGGGATATGATCCAGGTTCATGCTATAGCAAAAGCAACAGCCACAAATATATGGGCAACACTTTGCCAGGCACTGAACAACTCTAAGTACTCTAAATACTCTAAGAAGGCTACAGATATTATTTACTGTAGTTATAATTTGAATAGGGGAATGCAGTAGGCAAAAGGTCACCAGCACTGATTTTTAGGAGCCCATGCAGCACTCTATGTTGAGAGGAGCATGTTGGTATGGTTGAAGGCCTTAATGGGGTTTGGAAACACACCTTAGGAAGAAGGATGGCAGGAGGATAGGGCAAAGGTGGTCAGTTTTGCTAAGGACAGCACTACCATTCTCTTGCACTAGCCTGCTTTGGGAAAAGAAGCAAGCACTGGGTCAGCAAATGACTGGTAAGTGGGAAGGGGAACTAAGCGAGGACAGAACTATGTGTCAGGGCCGTGGGCCCACTCCCATCCTCCTGGGATTTGGCTTTCTGGCCTCCAGGCCAGCACTAGTGACAGTCCTGCTGGCCCCAGGGAAAGCTCTTCCCAAATCTTTGCCAGGAAGCCTCAGTAGAGGCTGTCCTTCCTTCCCAGGACAGGCTTTGAGTTGAAACACTTGCCCTTGTTCTTTGCTGGTGTTATACCATGGCTGGGCTGCAGCCATGCCTCTGCATCACCTGCAAGACTGAGAAGAAAAGGTTTCCAAGACCATGTCTGGCATTAGCAGTGACCATAAATTTGCAATGGTAGGAACTGCAGCATCCTATAATGAGTACATTATTAATCATGTTTGAGAGCACTGACCCTGTTCCTTACTAACCTGGTACTAGCATCCTTGCTGGCAGATCTCACTCTGTTTAAGGAACTCTGTAATAAACTTGATTTTCTGAATGATAGAAAATACCCTGTAGAAGTATTTCTAAGAACCACCTGAATTCCTTTCAGTAAACATAATTATAGCTGTTATGCAGAACTGCAGTTAATGAAATGTGCCACAACAAACATGTTTACAAATGTGTTTCCCTAACTCCTCCTAACACAACCACTCACAAATGTTGTCTTGCAAGGACTCTTTAATAAGCAAAATTTCCAAATTTCCAAATCCAGTGAAACCTTGTTCATTACTGCATGGAATAAGTTCACACAGATGAGATTCTGCAGTCCACAATCACTGTAATAAACGCTCACTAATTAATATGAAGATAAATTAATTGAGACAGACAGATGTTTTATGAACTTTGATAACTTAAGATGAAGAAAGAGTATCACTGACCTGCTGGTAGATTTAGAAATAAGCTAAAGTGTATCAGGTTGCCCAGATAAACAAGAGAGGGAAAGTAGATACTGTAACAAAGAGATGGCCAAATGGGATTACCTGAAGTCAGCAGTCAGAAAGTTAGGAGGAGGCTGCACCCTGACTGAACAGGCGCTGATCAAAGCCACGGGGAAAGTGCTGTTGTTTAAACACCCAGAATAGGAGCTTTGTGCTCTCCTTGAGTAGAGGGCATCTTTCACAGCTCATTCACTGTCTGATGAAGCACATCTGTCAGAGATACAGACTGTAAAATACCAGACTGCTAAGGAGAACCATCAAAGAAAAAAAGTCGTGAAATACCAAGAAGGCACTATTTTTTCAGTCAGTCACATGGTGAGATTCCCATGGCTTTAGGAGCTGATCAACACTGAGAGCAGAGGCCTAACCAAAGACAGACAAAAAGGATCAGAAAGATCTCAGTGAGAAGGATGTTAGGCAAAAAAGGGATAGGTCACTTTAAAAGAAGGCTGGAACTAAGAGGGAATTCAATGCATTTTCTAAGGCAAAACTAGCCACAGCTATAGCCATAGGAATACAGGCGGTGGTACTGTGGAAGGGAAGGCTCTGTGGCAGCAAGGACAACCTAGAAAGACCGTGATGAGGACAGCTGCTTACAGCCAGGCAGACAAAACTCTCTTCAGAGCCAGTTGTGTGCAACTGGACCCATCTAGGTTGAAGAGTAAGAGGAGTCACATAAATACACAGTGAGCATGAGAGGTGCAAAACGGGAAAGAACACTGCAACCTGCTCCACAAGGCCAGCTTCTCTCCAGTGGTATAAAATCAATGTGACACCAAGCCCCCACGTGGACTGCCATCTGGCTGAGGGGCATACTGAATTTGGGGCTGAAGTTCTGGGAAAATATTACAGATTTGATTCCATAGGATTACAGTCATTGCTATTCACCCTTTAGACAATTTTCATATTGTTTTGAAGAAAGCTTTAAAAGGGGTATAAATTACCTTTTTTAACACTTTCAAATAAAAGGGCATAAATTACATCTTTGAGCACTCTCAGATTGTTTTACAAAAGTACTTAGCATAAAAGGGAGCTAAGCCAAGAATGTGTAACAGAAAAGGCATGAACATGTTTGGAAGAGTTGTAGCACCCACAACGCACGCAGGACTAAGTCATACACTGGCACTGAGTTTGCAGACAGGTGTGCCAGTTGCTGACATGATTGTTCTGCCAGTTGTTTCCCACTCCTCTGCTGATAGCTTCTACCGCTCCCACCCGCTCAGCTCTATTGGCAAAAGGAATTATGTGAGCGCTCCTTCACGTGCTTCTGACAAGTCAGATGGATTAGTCAATGAAAAGGGTTTCAACTAACCTGTTCACTTTGCCTGGAGCAAGTTGAAGAGCTCTTAAACAAGCCCTTTAAACAACAGAGCTATGGCAGCAGCAATCACAGCATCGAAGATGGAAAGTGGCAAAATCTTCAAATGGCACTGTTAGATCTGGAACACAGTATGCGTGTTCCTGTTGTTGGGAATTACACTTTCCAAAGCTTTCTCTAATTGTGATCTGGAAGCAAGGACTGTGACATCAACAGTTGTGCCTATGTCAGCTTGTACCACAGTGGAAATTCCATACACACTCCTTCTGAGGACACCCAGGGCTGCCCAGACAGCTGAACTCTTGCTGCCGAACTCTATGCAGGTACGTCTACTTCGGCTGCACCTGGAAGTGCAGCACAAACACAACCTCAGACCAGTGACAGCACTGAGGTTTTCGAGTCCTTCCTTCCTCACGAGCTTCCAGCATTATTTCCTCTTCTTGGTACTCGTTCCGTGGAGTACTGCTGTCCACACTATAAAGCAGCTGTTTATACCAACTCTTTTCAGCTAAAATCTATTTTTCCAATTTTGACATATGTGCATTCACTTCTGCCACAGTAATAAGGCTCCAATTCAGACACGCTCTCTTTGTTCTGTGATCCCCACAGCAAATAATCCTATTCTCCAGAGTAAAGCTTTTACTTGAGAGACAGAAACGCCTCTCCTATTAGTGAATTTCTAGCTTCAAAAATCCCTTAATATCCAGGAGCATTTGATCTGAGACTTTCACATGCCTGGGAAGAGATATTTCCAATAACACAAAAAACACGTTAGTGGAACTTCAACTCTCTTTAAAAAAAAAATCTTTATTTTTTGAACACCCATTGCAGAAATATGCTCTTGGAATGGATAACATCCCCTCAGCCTTTGAAGATATCTTGGAAAAGCCAGTTTTGTCATGAAAGCATTTGTTAGGTCACAGCAGGAATTTGGGGACACAAATGTCTCCAGAAATAACATGCTGTTAGCATCAGAAGCGTCTTGCTGAAAAAGCTATGATCAGCATACACTGGAAGTGCAAGATGATGCCCCTCATAGCATAATCTGTTTCTCACTGAATTCTGTTGCCTCAGACTTCAAATACTCTCCTCGGCTCCAACAGAAGGAAACACTGGGTACGTGTAAAAAGCTCATTGCCCCTACCGCTTGTATACTGTCCCTAATCAATAGGATACTCTCCATCATGGATCACACAAGGTTGAGAATTCAGCCCTCAGGGTCTCACACAATGGGTTTTATCATTTAAAAGCAGAAGACCCCATTCTTTTTGTAGGAGCTTGCAAATTGTTCACTGAAACCCTAATTCAGCAGAACATACAAAGACACATCTAAATGCTTTAATGGAATTCTAATAGCATTGAATTTAATAGCATGGAATTGCAATAGTATTGTGTATGGAATTTTTCAGCAACGATATTCATCCTCTAAGCAGTTTTATAAATCATTCTCTTCATATATGTATATATAAGCACACAGTTAGAGTGATAAACAGGAGTTCATGCAATATTTGTTCCTTTTCTGCTCAATTAATTATCTTTAAACAAAGCAATGCCAGTGACTGGCAACAGCACAGTTCAGGTGTGCATTATTCTAGATGCGGTGCAAAATGCCACACTGCAGCAGCACACGTAATGTGCAGCATCCATTATTTATTCCACTCCCTCATGTGAGGCATGAGAGCTCTTCATTTACAGGAAGCTACACCACTTTATGAAGGTTTGTCAATGAACCGTGGGAGATTTGTAGGTCTTTCTGTAATAGAAGAGAAAGAAGCGGAAAGAACCAAGGGATTAACAGAGAAACAAGAAAGCTGAACGTTGTAACTGGAGAATTGGATTTCAGACTGAATAAAACAGCATGTGCTATCTATAGGACCGGGGCAGTTAAGGAGTGAAGAGTTCTCTCTAGCATTGTCTGGTCAAAGCGTGTAAAAGGAAAGAGATGTTTGTTAATCATAGAATGGCCTGGGTTGAAAAGGATCACAATGATCATCTGGTTTCAATCCCCCTGCTATGTGCAGGGCTGCCAACCACCAGACCAGGCTGCCCAGAGCCACATCCAGCCTGGCCTTGAATGCCTCCAGGGATGGGGCATCCACAGCCTCCTAGGGCAGTTGATGTTAGTTGTCTGAATATATGGACTTTGGTAGTAAAAGCTACTGACTCTTAAGAGACTAGAGGGGGGAAAACATGTTAAAAATGACCACAAGCTGCACATCAGTGATTATTTCCAGCTATAAACCTCAGTGGTGTGTGGGTTTGACAGGGGAAGTGAAAAACTGCTGATGAAGAAACAGCGAATTAATGTTACTATAAACACATTCTTGCCACAGCATGTCAGGATGATTTTTTCAAATATTTAGTCCCAACATTAATATAAACCTTCACTTGCAACAAAGAAGTCTGAAAATAAAAACTTTTGCAAGGAAGATTAGAGGTTTTATTTTTCTGTGTGTGTTAAGTGCTAAGAGAAAGTTAACACTGCCCGGTGAGACCTGTGTTTGTGAAGACATTCAGTAGAAAGAACCAAATTCACCCATACAACTTAAATTCTGGTGTCACAGAGACACTATGGACCGCTTAAATCAGCCACAGCGGTTTGATTAAGATCCCCATGCTGAGTGCACAGAACAGAGGTGGAATCCCTCGTATCGGGCTGACAAAGCAAGGAATTAGTGAGGTTATTTGGGAAGAGCTACGTCACTAAAGGTTTGCTGAGCAAACAGTCCGGGAGAGGCTGAGACGTTGTCCCTGAGCAACCCAATGTAACGGAGGCCAGTCCCGCTTTGAAGTCCAGAGGTTCCTTCCAATCTAAATTATTTTATGATTCTCTATCAATTTTATTAGCAATTCTAGATTAGCCACTGCACTCAAATGCAGATTATCTTTGCACTCTACTGCAGAGACCTATGGCTCCTTATCCTGCAGTTCCTCTCACGCTTTTTAAGTACCCCAGTGCACCCCCAGACATCCACTGGGAATGCTTCAAGCATTCCTGGATGCAGGCTATGCTCCTGGCTGCAACAAGTCTCCCCCATTCACGTGAATCCCTGCAGGGATTCTTAATGTAAGCTCACTGCGACCCGTTCTAGTTTAAACGTTTAGTAAGAAAGATTCAGTAAGAAAGAATCTACAACACCAAGCATTTAAGAGCAGTACAGCTTTCAAAAGGTTGAGAAACTGCAGTGCAGACGAGTGTGAGGCAGCAGTCAGCTGACAAACGCTGACAGGCGAGGATCTCACGCTCGGGGATATGAAAGCATCACAAAGCCCAGGAGCTTAGGAACTGCCGCTCCGCTTTGCGTTTCACAGAGGCTGCATCGTGGGAACTCTTTACTTTGACGGATCTGGATTTGAACCGCTATCTCCACCCTGTGCCCCGCTGAGGCACAGCAAATTTTGTGATGCTTCATCTCCCCATCTCCAAATGCTCACCGAAATCCAGAGCACCTTTGTTCCCCTCCTGGAAACGTGACACTGCCTCAGGCAGCTCTTTTAATCCATCAGAGGTTCACCATCCATCCCTGGAATTTTAGAAAGATTTTCTTAATCCCAACCACGAGAAGATAAATTTTCACTAAGTACCTGGTAGCAATTACCAATTACTTGAGAAATTACTTTTCCCGAGGCATCGTTGGGAAGGAGGAAAGCATTCTCCTGTGCAGTGTTCCATACACCACTTATTGCACTCTTGCAAACTCCCCTCACAGGTTTCTCTTCCAGTATCTTTCAGAACTCTGAAAAAAAAGAAAAAGAACTCCTAAGAGCTCTGATACAGAGCGAGTGCCGCTGTTATTCCTGACCGCGTGTGCCCGCAGCGCACCGAACCTGCAGCCCCGTACTTGTGGGGGGACAGCCGCGGGGCCGCTGCACCCTGAGACAAACTACCGCCGCGCTTTCACCCTGCTCGGAGCGCGGCCAGGTGGTTGGAATTCTGCTCCCTGAGCACGGCGCGCCACGGCCGGGGAGCGCTGCACGGCACCATCAGGAGAGGAATCGCAAGGATGACCTCACCTAATACCGATCTTATCCATAAACGACCTCACCTGCTCGCGGCCAGAACGGACGGTTTTCTGAGCAAACCGACCATCTGACGGTCCCGTAAGCGACAGCCCTGAAGGAGGAGCGCCTGAGGCGCGCAGGGGAGCTCGGCCCCGCGCCCCCCACCCGCCGGGCCGGCCTCACTTCGCCCTTCCCGCCGAGAGCGGCCCCAGCGCCGCCGGTCGGGTCGGGACGCGCCCACGTGCGCAGCAGCCGCACGCGCCGGGCTC